>JAVCKT010024526.1:17749-34545 GCA_032273925.1 Rhynchotus rufescens | reverse complement strand
CTTTACGGATATGTGCTTTGCAGTGCTCATAACCAGTCACACAAAGGATAAAGCCATTAAATCTACTTCTGTAATGCACTTTGATTGCAAATTTCATTAGACTATTCTCAAAGTTCAGTGATCTACTACAAACTTCACTAATGAGTGCATAATCCATTCCAGAGATAATTTACTCCATAGCACAGACCATTTTTTACATAATTTAAAATCAGCGTTGAAGAGGTTAATATTTAAAACTAAAAAACAGTAGCTACTAATCATGAATAAATAAAATCTGCCCCTGTACTCAAAATACAGATTATGCAGGAAGATGTTGCGTAATTCACGGTTCCTACACCATCACCTCCACTTAGCTCTGCATCTATTTTTGGAAGAGTGCATTAACAGAACAGTTATTACCACACAAATACACTGGAAAGGAGATAAATGATAAGCAAGTGTCAGTGAGAACAGGAAGTTGGCCATAAAGAACTGCAAAATGGGCTTTCTCCGGTTGCACCTGTGTTGTATTTCAAAGCAAGCCCTCTGCAGTGTGCTTTTCCAGCAAGAAGCTTTGTAATTTATTTACATTTTCACCATTAACCTTTCAGTTTTTATTCCTTTCCATTTGACTACCGTTGAGTTGGTCATCTTTCCCATATCTGTCCTTTTCTGATACGGGTTGCATTCCTTCATGAGGTAAAAAGCCCAAACATTTTGTCCTCTGACCTATGAAATTGTGTTAGCCTTAAACACAGGAGTATTTTACTTCTTTGTGGCAGTTCTGTGTGACCTCCTGTAGATATAAACCTTGAAGTCATTCTCTAACTCACAGCAAACAAAATTAGAACAGAGAAGCCAAAGAACATGTTACAGCTGACAGGAGCACTACATGCAAGCAGAGAAGAATTATTCTGAAACAGGAGTTATTCTGTGGCAAACATCAGCAATGGCCTTCAATGTTCATGTTTTTCAGTGTTCTTGGCAGCGTCGTAGAAGGTAAGCGTATATGAAATTTTACAATACTCTATTTGAGGAGCTTAAGAATCTTTGCAATTATCACTGAACATTTACAAATTCCACTTAAAGCTTTATATTTACTACAGCAACTCAGCTGTCTGAGACTCAAAATTGTCTATCTACTGGGATGGTTGCGTTGATAGGTAGAAAAAACAGTCCCAAAACTACTGCAATGCACTATAATTCCTGCCAAGACATTGTTTTTTGTCTTTAGAAGGCCCCTTGCTAAGACATCTAGAGAACAAGATACATAAACTTTCTGTCAAGATACAGGGCCAATAAAGAAACAAAATCATCATCAGTGGAGAATCACAACTGGTCACAGATCACTAGACACATTAATTCCTTCCCTAACATATAAATGATAACAACTAAAATGGGAAATAGTAACCAAATGTAGAATTTAAAACCTTTACAACCATTCAACACAGTGCTTTTCAACAGATTCCAGTATTCTCAAGTCATAAAGGAAGGTATTCAAAAATGACAGACAACATATATTAAAGAAACAGGAATAGGATTCCTGAGCCCTAGCTCACATCCTTTCAGATAAGCACTGGAATATGGTGAGCTGTATGAAAGACAGCTTGAAAATACATTCCAAAAACTAAAAGAAACATCAATCAATCACCTGACTATTTCACTGCAAAGACTTCAGCTCCATTTAGTTTGCCAGTTTTTCAACTAGATTGGAATAGTCCAGACATTAAGAGCAACCAAACTCTTCAAGAGACCTGAATTTTGAAATGCTTGCAGCAAGACGAGATAGTTTTCCACAGCCACAGCTAAACCATGCTGCTGTGACCCGAATGTAGAACACCTGCAAATTATTTACATAACTGTAGAGAGTATTGACACAAAACCTCCAGAGACAGGTGATTCTTTACCTACGCTAGCATTAAAGCTTTCATACAATTTCTGTATCAGTGTTCCAAACCTAGAAGTAAAACAAAGGATGCAAGTGTTTCCATCATCAGGTAACTTGGAGCTTCAGTGACATCCCCCATAAGTCCTGTCTTCTAGCTGCAAACAGAGCTAGTTTGTAGAAGTCTCTCCGCAGAATAAATGAATGCAGAATTTAAATGAACAGAAACCTCTGCTTTGAAAGATGGTTTAATCACTCATAGTGAGTTATACTAAGAAAACACCTTCTGTTACATACTGTAAAAATGAAGGCAAGTAGTAAGTTCTTGAAACTCTTGAAAAAAATTTCATGTATAAGCCTCACTTTTTCTAATTTACATTAAAACAGAGAAATAGACTAAATAAAAATGAATAAAAGACCATCAATGCAACTTACTTAGCATAACTAGTAAAGTTGAGCTGATTCTGAGAATGTATTGGTTTAGTGGGCTCAGAGTGATGGCTGGCAGGGACCTGCACGGATGGCTTATTCTCAAAGCTTCTGCGATCGAAGTACGAGAGCTGCTTGCGATAGTACTCCTCATCTTCCTCGGGATCGTAGTGATTTGAACGCACTATGTCTTCTGGGGGCTTTGCTTGAGGTCTCTGTGGTTCTGGGGCCCTACTCAGGGAAAACAACATATCGTTACCTTGTACAATTTGTACAAGCTGGTTTATAACCTAATAACAAAGCAACTCAAGTAAGAATCATGTCATTTTATACATATGCATAACTGCTGCCTCTGAAACATGACATACTAATGTCCGCTGACACATAGCATTGAGTTATAGTAAATGGAATGTAACATATGATGAGAAAAATTGCACGAACTATCCTTTTAACTCTTCAAATGAATTAACTATGATGTGATAACATGAAGGGAAAAGAAATTCTTATTTCCCTCGTACTATATCTATTCTTCAAGTATGTAAATTAAACAGACATTATTTCTCTCACACTTCTGTCTTTTCTAAATTAATCAATTTCTTAAAAATGCTGGGAACACAGAATGCCACCCAGGAGAATCATTACGTCCTTGTCAATCACCTTTGCAACCTTGTTACTGACACAGAAATTGTACTGATACACTCTACAGTTTGCAGCTTCCAGTTGGAACCAGTAAAATGTCTGGTGTTTACAATCTAATCCCATATTAGAAGCTCAAGTTAATTATCAGCTGTGTATCTACCTGTAAGTTGTTTTGTCATGTTCATACTGGCTTTGAGAGGTTGATTTTGGAGCACTCACAGCTGTGAGCGTAGGTTTAGGTGCTAGTTCTGGAGGCTGTAAAGAGAAGCACAGCATATCTTTTACGGTTATAATATTCAGAGAAATAGAGAAGCATTTCCTTAAGGTAAGAGATAAAGGTTCTGCAGAAAAAGACTAGTTTAGAAAAGCAAAAAATCCCATCTCTCTACACCCACAGGGAGGGTTCAGCACAGCAAAATAACTATAGTGAAAGCTCTCAGTTTCTGCTCTTAAAGCACAGCACAATCAGGTTGCCAAGGCAGCATTCCACAGCAGCGGGTTTCTCTCCTAGACAACATTTTACTACTAACGTTGTAATAACTTCATTAACAAGAGCAAGGAGTGAAAACTTAAATGACTTACCTTGACAGTAGATGTATCATTTGGATCCTTCATTTTTTCTAAAGATGGTGATCTCCTTCTTTCAAATATCTTAACTCTACTTCGCACAGACTGTGGTTTCATGGCTGGATCTTCTTCTTCCTCTGCTAGAGATGGTGGTGTAGGCAGTGGCTTACTGTTAGAAGGCAAAACCTCTGGTTTGGTTTGTGATGATGGTGGAGGAGGAAGAGAAATACCTGAAGTAGTATGAGAGGGCTCAAACTGTCCCGCTTTAGCATTATAAGCTTGGGGAGGACCTTGTTCATAGCCCCTCATATGTGGATCAAAGTACTGCTTCGATTCAGGAGATCGAGATATGGCTGAAGGGTATGGCTGAGCTTCTGGCTTATATCTACCATGCGTATCATAGCCTGAAGGGTGTTGATCTTCATATCGCACTTGTGGTAAGCTGAAATTTTTAGGTGCATGCTCATAGCGAGGTCTCCCATCAAAACTCATCGGAGGCGGCTCCTCAAAACGAGGTTGTGCTGGGTAATAGCTCCGTTCCGTGCTCTCCTCTGTGTTCTGTCTGGAGTCAAGATCCCGAGGAGGTTGGTTGTCATAACCTGTTCTTGGTTGGTAGGGCTGCTTTTCATCGTAATATGACCAGTGCTCCTCATAAGGAGGAACGCGGTCATCGTAATGAAGGCGAGGGTCGTAACCACGAGAAAACTGATCTACGTAGTTTGTAGAATCATATCTATATGTTGACTGCTCATACTCCCTGCTTGGTTGCTTCTCTGCGTATTGAGCCTGAGATTCATACATCAGATTTGGGTCTCTTTCTTGTCTCTGTACTGGATGATTAATAGCTGGCTGTTTCAAGACGTAGCTTTGTCTGGATGCTTCTTCACTAACGTACGGATCCTTTCGGTATACCTGTTTAAAAAAGGCAATATGTTTTTCATTTAAAATGAAGAGCAACTGCTGCCAGCAGTCATATTTAAGCAAATTTAAGTTTTAAATATTGGCCTTAATTTTGTTTAGAATCAGGATCATGATGCAGTTGTCTGCAATCACAGGAAGCTGCACTTGGTGATTCAAGAAATTCCTTCAAGTCCTACATTCAAGAGAAAATATAATCGAAAGAGAAAGGCAAAAAATAACATTCACTGATCTTGGCTGTCTTGCGGGTTGATTTGAAGGAAGGAGAGAGGGGGAGAACAGCATTGATTGCTTTACATATTAATATCAACTCCAGCACGGCTAGGAGGCATTTAAGGTCACCCTATGTATTGGATTTATCTTCATGATCAACCACTTCTCACATAAATTAAAGCGCACAGACGTATCTAAAAAAATAAAGTCATTTAGGGAAAGAACAAATTTTTCACAAAGCCTCATGAATAAACAGCAGAAAGCTAAAAAAGTGACACACAAAGTAAAATCAAAACACAGAAGGCGGCCTTTTCATTTCAAATATTTTTTTCTTTAAAAGAACTGAAAAACACAGTTGGAAGCCATGCACACAAAACGTTAGCTGATGCTTAGCGATTTAGATGCTTTGCTTGCTGCAAACTGCATGATCTCTTAGGGGGGAAAAAAATAGAAGGATTCTCCAGCCAGGGGCAAACCAAAAGGGATCATGTGGCAGCTTGATGTACAGCAGGAAGGCAGCGCAACAGTGCAGCACAGGTACCTTTGCTGGGTCTATGTGCGGCGATAAGGATGATGGCTCTTGATCTCTGAGCACTATATGAGCTCCCTCAGTACTTGATGTTCTTGAGGGGCCCGCTTGTGGTTGGTAAGAGTTGTAAGGAGCAGGGGGAGGCTCCTCCAGTCTGACATTAGTTAGGTTTACAGAATTTACTGCAGAAGTTGATGAGGTTGCAGGGTTTGATTCAGGCGACGGGGAAAGGTAAGGGACTGCAGGTGAGGCTTCTGCTTTCTGTGAAGTGTTTAAAATATTTTAAATATGCTGCTACTGAATAACCATCTGACTTTGACTCATATCAATAATACTTTAAATGATGTTTTGATCAACTAATCAGCTACACGTAGAATGAGGTGTATTGCAAATATCATGCACTAACACTTCCAGAAATTCATTATGGCAAACATGAAAAGAGCAGAATATTTGAACAAACAGCAGAATGGAACTTCAGTCCCCCTTCTGTCATAAGTCACTTCACTGAACTTCATTTGAACTTCATTCTCCACTTCACTGCAATGTGTTACTGCTGTTGGTAGATTCCTGTACATACTTACACCACCAGTAAGTGGAACATAAACACAAGTTACTTGCTCAAGAGAACTGGCAACATGAAGTAAATGTATAATGGTCAGTGTATAAAAGTATTTTCTTACCGCCTGAGAAGCAGCTGTTTTAAATCCTGAAGAATCTATTCTGAGATTTGGCTGTGGCTGAGCTTGAGATGCATAAGGAGGGTAGGTTTGAGCTTCATGATGCATTCCAGAGGAATCCTCTCTGACAGGCTCAGAGGAACGGGTAATAGCCGATTCAGGAGGAGTCCCAACCTCGTCATTCAGAGTTTCATCCAGTTCCTGATCAGTATAAGCACCTCCTTCGGTATCTGTGTCTTCATAATCAGATGTATGCCTACTGTCTGTACTGTACATAGAATATTCACTACCAGGAGCTGAGAGGTAAGAAAGGCGGTCATCATGTAAGTCAAGGTCATCACTTGTAGCACCATCTGCCTGCGTTGAGGAAAATTAAAGTGTAAATGTTTATTGAAATAACTTTTCAAGGAACATTCTTTTTCTTACAATGTAAAACTATGAAGTACTTTTTTTGTAGAATGAAAAAGTTTCCATTGTCTTCTGATTCATGATAGCAAGCCTGGTATTCAAAACTTAACTGTTATTATTCAAAGTCTAGCAGTACAACTGCACTAAAAACTGGACAATTTTGAACACAATGCAGGAAGGAAATAAGGCTACAGTTGTTGAAAGCTTCTGTCCAGAAGCCTCTTCTGCAATCTAGTTCTTCAAACCATTTTACTAAGGGGTCTGATACGTGTCAGGGAAGGTAGGAGAGAGTTGATAGTTAGAGGCATCTGGAAAAGTTACCGTTTTGGTAACTTTTTGGTAACTGTGCCTTTAAAATACACACTGGAATAAGCAATTTTAAGATAGGTGAAAAACTGAAAGGAGTTCTGTTTGAGTAGAAATAGACAGTCCAAATATCCAGAAACATAGAGCACTAATGGAATCACCCTTGACTAACTTGCAGTTGCCCTTCCTTTTAATGTTAGCTCCATGAGAGGAGAGATCAATTGTGCATAGCATAACATGATGCCCAGGAAGGCAAAAAAAAATTTCAGGAGAGGGGGAAAAAACCAATAATTTGAAAAGCCTGATTTGAAACACTGGTATGGGAGGGGGCAAAACACACACACAGAAACTCTATCACTACGGTTTTGTCATGTCTCCCCAAACATAGTTATTATACTGCTTACCTTTCCTTCCGAAACCCACACCAGTTGGTTCTGCTGTTGTTGAATGGCTTCTTTAAGAGCTCCATACCAGCCTTCATTCATTGAATTCAAGTTAATGGTAGCTAGAATTATAAAAGGTTCGTTTGATTTAGGATTTTGGCAGAATTTGGGGAAGGATTTGTATCACTGAAATACTGTAGTACTGAAAGTACTCCGAAATGTGAACTTAAAATGGACATGTAAGCATTAACTGACATACTGGCATTCAAAGCGAAGCTAAGGTCTTATGTGTTCTGGGCCATTTTGCTGGATAGAAAAGACCTGGTTAACAGTAATTTTGAATAAAATGAGACTTAATCTGTTTAAACACGTCATTTTGTTACTCTAGATCTCTTCATCCTTACACAGTTGTGTTTAAATCAAGCACCTACCAATGACCTACTGACCAACTGGAGCCTGAACAAGTCAGCACCTGCTCGACCTCAGGTGGTCCAAGTGCAGGGAGCACATTTGATGAACAAGACAGAAGCCAGACGAAGTGCATACAAAGCAACTAATGCACGTTAATACTTGTAATAATGTGAGTGCTTTAATAAACTTATAAGCTTATTATTTCAGTATTGTAGTTTTCAAAGCCTGAATAGTTTACAAAAAAGGGAAATACTAACACCTACTTACCCAGCACTAAGAGCAGCTGTAAATAGCAATTAGTTTATAGCAATTGCATACAGAAAACACTGTTGAAATCAGTAAGGAAGGCAGATATTCTAATCCCATTTCCCTCATTCATCCCAGTTACATCAGTTCTACCACACACTATTGCTTTCAAATGACTTACTCGTAAAGAGGTGGTGATTATTTTTGCGTAGCTTGTGAGCTCTTTCATAAAGCTTTCGGGCACTTTTTCGTGATTCTGGGCACAACCTCATTCTCATGGTCTTTACACCCTGCTTAGAATCAGGATTCAGGAACACTACAATGGGATACCACTGGGCATAATTCAGACGGTCCACTGCATTTGGAGTGACATCTAATAAAGCATGTTTGTCCTGTTATAATAAAACACAGAGACCAAAAAAAAAAAAAAAAAAAAAAAAGAGTGAGGCTTTCAAATTCTACAATAGATATATTAAAAAAATCCCTCTACATATATGTTTTGTGATATCTTTATTGAATCCATTGTTCTAAGCTCTTTTCCCCTTGGAATAAACACAAAGCAATTCCAATACCAGGCTACATGGGTACACAAACTTTGTAATTGTTTAGAATTGCAGGGTTGACTGCCTAACTCAGAGATTTCTAGTGTTTAGCTCCTTGTAAAGCAAGCCTTAAGCAAGCAGAAAGTGCAAGAGGACACTAAATTAAAGTTTTTTGCTAACAGGAAGAAACAAAACATTCTAAGCCAAGAATCAAGACCTAGTCGGAGCGCACATCTCCATCCAAGAAATCAATTTTCTGAATGCAAGCACTCGGTCAGCTTTCATCCTCTAAGATTTCGCTTACACACACACGCCCTACATAGCTGTCCTACTCTGCTGCTGGAATAGCTTTTCCCTGTTGCAGGATTTCAGAAACTTTCTAAGTAGGAAAAGGAGAGTAGAGACTCATGAACTAATATCAGGAGGGTTCCAGGATATTAAGGAAAGTAGATGGAAGGAAGAAGGTATAACCAAAAGACAGACCCTTTGCCCCATTCTTCCCACAAAAAGCTGCTGTCCAATTACTACCTTATAAATTAGTAGGAGGTGGGGGGGTATGCGAAGGTGGGATTCAAATAAAGCATCGAATCCTAGCTGCAATGTCACGTATTAGCTTTAAATGAAAAAGGAAGCTGCTTAAAACGGCATTAATGACGAGGAAGAAAAACTCCTGGAAAAAGCCTAGAAGCACTTCCAGCACACAGAGATAATAAAAAGGTGGAAAAGAAACCAAGGAGAAAGAGTGTAGAGCCACAAAGCATCTAAGAGCCTATAACACAACCCAGCATTATGCAGAGATACAAGAGCTTCCCTGACCTAATGTCCCACCATACTTGAAAGGTTTGCATAAACTCTTGGCCTTCCTGCCTCCCTATCCTTTTTTATTTTTAATCAAAGATTCTGCAGAAAATTCAGAGTTTTCCAGTTTGCAGAACTTGTACAGTCTGACAGAACATCAACCATTATGCAAGGCATTTGTGAGGAAGTCTGAAGTCTCTTTCGACTTACAGAGACAACACAAGTTCATAAGAAAGTAACCTGGGGATTCTAAGAAGTGGCATATTTCTTTACAAAGCCCAGATTTTTCAAAAAATATATAATCTTTTAAATCATCTGCATAAAAACAGTACTTTATCTCATTGCTTAAATTAGGCCAAAGTGAAGTAAGTATTTTTAAAGCAAAATCACTAATGTGATTTACATCTCAAATAAAAACACTGAACTTAACTAACATTGGTTCAAATCTACTCTAGCTCACTTTTAAAATTTGTGGTGGTATGTTAGAAGTACAGTGATAAGAAACTTACCCTATCAATAATCTGTTTTATAGTGTGAAGACGAATAATGCCAGAACTACGTTGGTCAGTACCAGCATCTCTTGGTTCACTTTCTAGTAAGAAAGACACAATAAAAAAACTGTAGTAAATTTACAATATATTACACATCCCTTCATTAAGATAAAACAAATAATTTCCTAGCTCAGAATATCCATTAGATTTGAAAATATATCTCTAAACTAAAAATACAGAAATTAAAATATCAACTCTGATTTGGCCATAAAAGTCACAAGTATTTATCCTGGCCAAATCATTCAGAAATAACATACTAAAAATTTACTGATTTCCAATGAAGCTTGAGGAAGCTACAGAACTGATTTTTTTTTTTTTTGTATTCAGAAAATACCAACAATTGAATGTCAGCTCTTTCAGTAGTTAATCTGCCTTGTCAAAGTCTTGTTAAAAGATCAATGGTTAAAGTAACAACATAAAAAGAATCTAATTTAAAAAATGTCTATTTTACAAGGACAAAAAATTGGACCTGACACTTACTTGCAATTTGAAAAATATCTGGTTCTTCTCTAGCAAGTTTCTCCCGTGCAACATCAGCTATTGGACCAAAAATCGTTACAGGTCTGAGAAATCCAGCTAGAATTAACAGAAAAAAAAAAAGAGATTAAAGCATAATCACTTAAAATAAGTGCAAGAAACTCTTAAATAATCAATTAAAAGAAAGCCAATCCCACATCTCTGTCAACCTGCTACAATGATGCTAAGAACAAAGGCACACCTTCCCGAAGAACAACTCTTTCATAGGCAGGAAACTTGGTCTGGACAGGCTGGGCAGAAAGGTCCTCTCTGCTTTTCCGAAGGTTTCTTTTGGAGCTGCGCAGACCCCGGAACCTCCAGAAGTCTGCTCGATCTCCTCCGGCCGTCTTCGGGAGCGTGTACTGCACGCTAGCCAGCTGCTCAGCTCTGCAGAACAACACATCCCAAACCAGTTGCCAACTACGGCAGCAAGCTAAAATAATGCCTGACTAGCAAGCTCACTACTATAACAACCTGACCATCTGAAGCAAGTTTTCCTTGCCTCTATATTAGAGATTATTAATAAGGTTGAACTACTTAGGCTAATGTCATCTTCTGAAGGCTTTGTCTAGATGAATCCTCTCTCAGACTGAGAAAAGTTCTATGCTAGTTTTGTGTGGACTATAAAGAGTTCAAAGCAAATCTGTATGATGTAAATACATTTTGTTTTAGGTTTCAATTTTGTTTATTAAAATGTCAGAAAATTGAGTGAACTAAAGGGCCCTGCAGATCAGGTATATCATTACACAAATACAGAATTTATAAGAGTACTTAAAAAATGGCTCTTTGAAAACTGCTTTAAGATCGTACCTGTTTTTGTTTGGTATGATGCCTCTCTCGACTTCCTTGTGGTTCTTGCCAATTCGAATGGCCAGCCAGGAACCCAGCTTGCCATTGTACAGCGTGTCCACCACGCGGAAGACTTCACCTTTGTTGAAGCTCAGTCCATAAGGAGATTCCTTTTCATATTCAAAATGAGTTCGGATATAGAAAGAATCTCCTACGTCAGATTCGACAATGCGACGGTAAACTGAAAGAGAATGAAACCCCAGGACATGTTGTGTTCTGCAAGATCAGCTTATGTGCTAAGGTTCATATGAATTACTCAAAGCACTGCCTCATCTTCCTTGGATTCTCCTCGTTTAAAACACAAGGAATTATTTTAACAACTCTTAACATCCCAGAGCTTCTCTATTTTAAGCAGCCAAACTACTAACATTAAACAACGCAAAGAAATTGTCCTTTTTCTGACAAAAATGTGGTGCTTTAATTCAGTTCCCCCGAAGGAAAATATACAAAGAAAGTTTTTGCACATGTATGTACATGTGCATCAGCATAACGCTGCATCTCCACCTATTTTCAAGGGCAGAACTACGGTAAGCTCTTCCTTACCTCCTCCACATGCTTTCCAAACATTTATTGCCAATACTTTTGTCAGATACTATTTATTTTTATTACTACCACATCAACTCTCTACTCCATTTGAAAGAGTGACCTATCTCAAATCTAAAGAAAAAAAAAGTTAAGGTGACAATCTTATATAGGCCAAAAACCCCTCAATATTAGTTATACTTTTTATCTGGTTCCAAAGCAGCCCTACTTGCTCCTAAAATACAAAATAATTACCATCTTTTTTCTTCTGTGCCAAAATGGTTACTTCTTCTCCTTTTGGAAGGTCAAGCAAAAAAAGGACAGCTTCCTCTCTGATGATATTTGTGAAGTCTACGTTGTTTACCTGGTATCAATCAAGTAATCAGTTTGATTTAGCATACATCATAACAGACACACAACTATACACTATAAAATATGAATTAGCTTATTGTTAAGGCTGTTTATTCAATTTAAGAAACACACACTAAAAGTGTGCATTCAAGACACTTCTGCATCTCTAAATAGACATAACTTAGTCCTAGATAAAAGTACAGTTTCTAGAATATTAGGTATCATTCATTTTGTATTCCTTAGACTGGGATTATGGAGCATACAGAAACACCAGTTAAGCATTACTTGTTTTTGGTTGCCATATATGGAGTATTCCAAACATATGAAGTAGACCAAAGATACACCACATGATTTTTCCAGTAAATTAGTACTTGTCTTTGGTCTAATATTTGGTCACTAACCATAGCCTGACCACCAGGTTGGATGACAATTATTATATGCATTCATTAAATATTTTTTGAAAGTAATTCTAAAGTCTCTACAGATTTGGTTTATATTCCTCAGTTGTTTTCTACAGAAAGTCAGCAAGATACCTGCAGCAGAAAAAAAACTAATCAACTAGGCTGAAGTTGTTTTGTTTTTGAATAAATATCTAAATTTAACTGTATTTACCTATTAACTTATTTACCTAAAAATAATACAAACTACAAACAGCAATTTATTCGATACTATCAACACACACACACACAGACACACACTTTGACAGGTTACAGTCTTTGTACTGTTAACAATTTTGACGTACCCTGAGAATCTGGTCTCCTTCCTCTAACCCTTCTTTGGCTGCAGGGCTGTCCTCCAGCACGCCAGCTACAAATATGCCAACGTCATTGCCACCAGCTAGGCGCAAGCCCACGCTATCTCCTTTTTTGAATTTTACCAGCTTCATGCTTGGCCTAGAGATTTAGGAAATAATCCATCAGAAGAAAAATAGTATAAAATATGCTAATAAATTTGAGATTCTAGAAATAAGCCAAGTAGTAATTTGCCTATTGCTTTAATCAGAGCTTATTACAGTATGCATACCAATAATGGCAGATTGACTGCAGCTGTTAATAGATTCATAGGAGCCTTAATCATCACCTTGGACAAAAGCTCGACTCTCAAGAACCAAGTAAGAGAGTCAGAGCTGTGAGTTACATTACCGAAGCATTCCATCCTCATGGGTTGAATTGGGTAAAGGACCATCAGATGGACTGACTGGTAAATCCACGTCTGGCTGTCCTCCTTGTGCATACACTGGCTTTGGCTCTGTTAAAATACCAAAGTTTTGAGGTGTCTATTCGGTCTTTTAAAGGTAAGAAAGAAAATCATTAACATCCTCATGACTTCTTCATTAGCCCTTATTGAATGGCTACCCACTTGCATTTAATTAAAAATTACATATTAAAAGCTTAGAACAGAAGAGATTTAAAACGGGATGATTCCTGGTCTAGTTATCACTGTAGCAAAAACCCCAGTATTTCCTTAATGCTTCAGTGTATTGAGTATTCTATATACTGTAAAAGTGCAAGGACTATAAACTCTCAAGCCCATTCTAAACCCTTCTCTCCCATCTTCTCACTTCGATGTGCCTGTTGCTACTTGCTTGTTTTCCACTGCCTCTCTCCCCACAAGCATTCTTTAATTATTGAAATGAAACTAACCCGAACACTAGACGCAAGGCTCCATTTGATCTACCTGGCTGACTTTAGTGCTTAATGTTGTCCCGTGCAAGTTCTTCTTGCTGAGAGGAACTTACTAGGACTCTGCTGGTATCTGTGGGAAGAAACTACCTCCTTTTGCCTCGTAGCTTTGGCTAACAGAGACTTTTATCTGTCAGGCTGTTGTCTGTGCAACAACAACTTACACATTTGCTTTCTCCAGCTACCCTACTGCCTTGTGCCAAATTTGAGCTCATTTGAATGGACCAGTTCAGGACTGCATGGCAGTTTTATTACCTTCTATAATGGGGCCTGCCTTTACTGCACCACCTCCCTGCACACCACTGATCCCTTCCTAGCCAAAGCTCTGAGCACTCTCCCTCCACTCTTCCTTGACACAATCAACCCCACCTAACCACATTCCTATTAGCCTTTGAAAGATCCTAATTTCCTTGCAGCTTTCTGTTCTGCTATTAAAGGATAAACTCTTTATTACACCTCTTTCAGACTATGCATGTATGAAGTCTTCCAGACTGCACATCATATAAAATTAATCTCATCTGTAAAGACAAATTTGAATAGCACCTTTATTTATTGGCTTGGCTTACCTCTTTCTCCAGAGATCTCCTTCCATCCAAGCTCTTCAGCTCCTTACTGAGCTACTGAATCCTTCATATATAGTCTTGTTGCTAATCCCTTAAGTTTTTAATTTTTTTCAAGCTTGAAAATGATTCTTGTCTTTCTACCCTGCCTTGCCAGAGCAGCTACCTTTAAACTTGCACAGTTTCTCTTCATCTGCTTCCGAATCCCCCAAAGGTCTATTCTATAAACCTTAAGAAACCTAAAAGCTGCTCAGACCAGCGTCTGGTCTAGTTTTTTCCACACTTTTCTGCAACTGGCTTTCATCTGTTGTCACTTAGCTTATACATCGCCTTAGGACAAAAAGAGGAATCCCTCTATTTTCTTTTTATTATTAATTGCAGTACTTTCTATAATGGCTTCATCCATGACTGCAGTTACAACAACACTGCACTACAATAACAAAGCAGCTCAGAAGCATTTTAGAAAGCACTGTTCCCAAAGACAATTCATAACAGGCTGAAGTAATTAGAGCTTTATCTGTTTTAAGATTTTCTAAGAAATCTTCCACAGCTGCGCAATGGTGTCCATCTTCACTGGACATCCCTCCTTAGAGATGTGAATGAATTTACGTTGTAACGTTTTTACCTGGGAGTGGTGGAGTTTGCTTTTCAGTTCTTTCAACTGCCACCTCTTCCACAGTTTTAGAAGCATCTTCTGCATTCTTCACAGGTGTGGAGACAGCTCCTGGTTTAGTTGTTCTCTCATCTTCTCTGCTTCGAAGGCTGTATTAGGAAAAAAAAAGAAGAAAAGCCCACTCTGCATATAGAATTATGATAATCACATGCTAGCAGGGCCAAAGAACAAAAAGTTGTCTCTCAAATACCTATTTACTAAGTGCTGAGTCACTAAGTCCTGAATCCACAGCTGCTGCTGTTTATTGCACTTACAAGTGGAAAAACAGGTGCATTTCCCATGTATTATTTCAGCAAAGAAGTGGCCTGCTCTTCTGTCTTTCCTACGCACGTTTACGACAACATCCAGCCAACGGAGCCCACAAACGCCCGCAAGGCTGCCCGTGTGAGGAGCGGGGATGGGCAGGGCGGGCAGCGGCGGGCGGCGCTGCCGGGCGCCGCCAGGGGGCGCCGCGCCCAGGCCGCGCTCCCAGCCGCCGCTAAACTGGGCCTGGTCGCGCTTAGGGCTAAACACACGCACACAGACCTAAGAATTACACTTTAAAGTTCGCCCGTGGATTTGATAAAATGCTAAAATCCAGCAAAATCAAAAACCAGCACTGACTTTTCTTTCTGCTGCTTGACTGTGTAAGGATGTCGCTGTTCCTCTCTCAGATCCTCAGTATATGTTGATTTGTCCACAAAATAGAGTGAATCAAAGGTCAAGCAGTAATTGTATTTTCTGTACTAGGCCGAGATATGACCGCCCTCTTCATAGAGAAAAAACGTTACTATCTCATTGAAGAGACAGACACATTTAGTTTTTTAAAAGCATAGCAAATACTTTACAAACTAAAATAAAATCTGTAATACTACAGACTGCAATTAGCAATACCTAATTAATTGGATATAAAGGAAAATTACTAATATTTTGTAGTAAATTTCCCTTGGAGCCCCCTCTGCCTTAACAGGAGCCTTACTCCCGGGCGGGCAGGGCTACCGGGGTAGTACCCAGGGTAACAGACCTTCCATGTTTGCTCTCCATGTCATCTAAGAACGCTGTAATTCTTTGTGCCTCGTGTACCTGCATGTAACTAAGCCCCAGGACCACAAAGTGGAAAAACCAGCTGACACAAACGAAACGGGAACGTGGTACCGGGTGTGCAGCACACGGGAGGCAGCCGGAGCCCCAGCCGCCCCGCGCTGCTCTGCCTAAGGTAGCCAAGCTCAAATGGGCAGGACAACAGAAACAAACAAAAACGCCCAGAACAACAGAAAAGGAGCTTCTTGTTTTTGAGTCATCTCGTAAGCGCTGCATCCTTCCCCTCTGCAAAACCTGACGCTGTCCCCATTTCTAGGTGACGGAAGCTTGTTGGGAAGTGACAGCTGCACTTGCCGCGAGTCACGCGAGGTGTTATTAGGTGCACGTGTGTCCTGGCAGCGCGGCTCTCACCTCCGCAGCTGGGCTGCCTCAGAGCCCCTCCACTTCCCCCTCCTTGTCCTCTCAGGTCTGCCCAACTGCAGCAGCTTTACACAACCCCCAGATCCCAAACGCAGAGTCAGCAACAAACTAACGCTGTCAACTGGGGGGTTCATTATTTGAAGGAAAATAAAGTTTGCAAAACATTCTCCCTGCGTGTTATATTTGCACAGGAAAGCTTTGAAAAATATGCAAAGATACAGGCTTTGACCAAACACATATTTTAGCATATTTTAAAATCTGTTCACTGTGAGAAGAGCCGAGATCAGCATCTTTCTAACCACATACAAAATAGGATCAACTTTTGTCCAACATTCCAGTTCTTTATTTAGTTGTTTCAAAAAGAGCTGGAGAAGTCTCTTGGGCGCTACGTGGACTCACAGATGCATTATGCAAGTCAGCCTCATCCTTTCAGAGCTAGCGACCACCTCTACAGAGCTTCCTTCAAGCCACCATCCCTTTCTTGCTGAAACACTGGATGGACCTAAAAGCATTTCTGTGATTCCAACATCCAAGGACAGGACAGGAGCTGCAAGTATTTTTTTATACCTGCAGATTTCCAAGTCCTCTCAATATAGAAGAAATACTAAGAAGTGACTGGTTAACCTAAAGCTACCTCAGAACAAATCCAAAACCAAGCTTCTTACCTGTGGGCAGAAGAGACTCCAGACTTGGGTTCTCTCCTTAATGAGAAGGAGGAGGAG
>JAVCKT010024526.1:0-13656 GCA_032273925.1 Rhynchotus rufescens | reverse complement strand
TCACTGAGACAAAAACATGTTGTATTATATATGCTTGAGTAACATCTCACTAGTATCCAACTTAATCTTAGAATCTGGTACTTAGCTAAGTTTACTAAAAAATGGAGTAACAAATTTTGAGAAACAATTCCTCCTGAGACCTACTAGTTTTTGAATTACAAACAGCAAGCTCAGCTGCATCTCTTGAAATAGCAAATTCTATATTACTACCACCATCATCATCATCCATCACATTCGTCATACTGTATAAACCCCGGTAGGCCTACTAATTAAAAAAGTGACATTAAATAGTTGATTAAAAAAACAAAAAAATACAATGCTGCCATCACCTGCCGTTGCTGGGCTGCTGTGGAGAATGTCTGGAATGGTCTGAAGGCTCTGACCTCTGGTCAGGAGATCGTGAACGACTGCGGCGGGGCCTGTCATGGGATCGGTTGGAATGATCTGATGCCAGCGACTGAATTTCTGAAATGTCTGTTAAATAAAAGTTGTTTTTTCATGAGATGACTGTAATTAAAATGACGGTGTGATCTGCTCAAATGGAAATAAGCTTTCGCAGAGTTTTTTTTATGAAGATGTTAATCTTCTATGTTTATTTTATACCAAAATAACTAGATTAATAGTCTTGTAAGAACAGTTTCAAGAAAAATCACCGTGCCTTCCCCTGCCCGCCCCCCTCCATATTCTTAAAGGTGTGAATTCCAGTCATGCTCAAACAACATTTTACCCACAGGACAATCCTACTCATAGCACATTCCTCCTCCCCACTCTCCCATCCCATGTAGGGATTTCATGTCTTCACAATACAAGGAATTCCTCTCTCCCTTTGGGAATCAAGGAGTGTACTCACCATCTCTTTCTGAAGCATTGGCAGAATGAATACTGTCAGAAAGATCAGGGACATTCAGGAGCGTAGCTCGTTCATCTCGTTGAACGACCATCTTCAATTTGCCTTTTGATCTTTCTATTAGTGTTTTTGCATCTGCTAAAGACATGTTTTCTGTCACTGTGCCATTTATCTGCAACAGAGTGATAAGATTACCAAAACAGGTGAATTCTCAGTGAAGTAAAGATAAAGCTTCTCTGTCTAGTGATATCTAGAAGACATTTTTACCAAAATGCCACAGTTGGATTCAAATACAATATAATGAAAGACTATTGGGCTCATCTGAGGGCACAACAAAGCACAGAAAATTATATTTGTCTTTGAAAGACAAAAACCTTCTACTAGGAATACAAAAAAAAGAGAGAAAAAACAAAAAAGTAAGAAAGGGCGTCAGCTTATGAGTTATCACATTTGTAGTAATATTCTGAAGTGAAAGCTGTTAATAGGAGGACTGAAATCCTCATGTATGTTGATTTTCAGAAATCGAAGTCTAACCTGAAGGCCATGTCTAGAGTTGCAGAAAAGTAACCCATAAGGTATAACTACCATCAGGGTGTAGGTCTCATACCATATCTTCTCCCTCCCCCTGTTATAATACTATGCACTAACAGAGTAATTTTTCACTTGCAAAAAGCACTACTGATCTGACCGAGGTCTGTGGAATAATACCTGACAAATAGGCAAAAAACTGCTCTGCTTTTTGATTTTCCTTTTTCTTAACAAGTGGATTTACTCTAGGAACTTTTATTAGCTTGTTTCAAGGATCAGGAACTTGATACATTTTCCACTGACAATTATTCTGCTGTTGTGAAACAGTAAATCCTAAAAACAGTCACATCAATGCAGTTTACCTTAGACAAATAACATTATTGACTGTACCTTCAGTACAACATCTCCCTCCTGAATATTGCCGTCTCTTGCTGCCAGGCTATCCTGTGATATTTCTTTCACAAATATGTGGCTTGCCAACCGCAGACCGTATTCTTTGAATAAAGACAAGATGCAGTTAGTTGCAATACAAAACAAAGGGAGATGGATCTGAAAATTTACAACATTGCTTTACAGAACATCTCCACACAAAGCACAGAGAAGACAGAATTTGGAAAACAAATCCATTTGGTTTTAACCCATCTGTTTCATTCCAAAATTTATTTAGAGTAGGCTTCTATCCTACAGTACTTTTGTAACGAGTCAGTTGCCACACTTATTACCCATTTTCATACTGCTGTGAGCCAGTCTGTGATCTGCTTTGAGAAATAAGACAACCAGTCATTGAAGACTCTTCTCAAGCATGTAGAAGACATGTAGCTGCTAGCTGACTAGCAAGACTTCGATGCTCACTGGATATATTTACAACATAAAGCAGTTTACACTTGATTACACACATCTGAAAAACACTGCTAAAAAATCAAATAGCAGTTTAAGTTTTCAGATATTTACTCACAATCAAGTAAACTACCAATGGCTTCAAAGACTACACAAAACTTGTCATTAACACAGCACTGACTAAGAGATTTAGCCTTTAAGGGTCAGGAAAGGTCTTAAGAGAATCACAGGAAAGTTACCTTCATTTTTCCTTGATTTCACCAGTGTTACTTTGGTAGGTTTCGCAGGCTGACTGGAAGTAACTGATCTTCTGTCTGACCTCGGCGACAAGCTTCTCTCCCTGCTCGCACTTCGATCTCTTACCCAGCTCTTCTCGTGCCTTCTGTTGGTACTTGGGCCACCACGGCTGCTTCTTGGATCGCGTATCTCTTCATCATAGCTATCTTCTTCATTTTCAGATACCGGCTCAGGTTCTTGTCGAGCTACAGGAATCTGGATTTTCTTCATTCTTCGGATAGTCTAAAATAAGAACACTAGCTATCAGCTTACATCTATGTGCCAATACATCTTATGTATTCAAATTGGATAATGTTAGGCTTATACTAATGGCTCCAACTTACATGAAGAGCTATAAGTAAGGGGAAATGTATTACATACCACATCACATTCCAACTATGTACTCATACATATGGAAAGAATATATTATTCTTTAAAATGCATCTATTTATATTCTGAAAATCATGAGAGGTATTTAAAAGAACTGAGTTTTACAAAGAAAGAAAGTTCTGTTACAGAAACTGGAAGGTTAAATAAGAGTTAAAGATTCAAAGTGACAGTTGCGATGTGCAGCGTACCAGCAAGAGTGGGATGAGTTGCTGGCCTCCAACAGAACAAATCTACGTAACTGTTACAAAACAGTAAGAAACAGAATTCCAGACTTCCCACCCTTCAACTAGCAAAGAGAGATATGGACTGTCCTGTGTAGGCCTGTTACTTAATAAAGCCCAGTAACAGGCACAAGACAGACAGACTGTGGAGAACCATCCACTGACATTGTAACACTACAGGAAAAAAAAACCTGCAAAGGTGGTGAAAAAAATACTATCAGAAGGAAGCAGAGAAGAAGCTTATGCCAAGTGCAACTATCTCTATGCAGGGATCAGTCTATGAATATTCCTTCTAACAAAGTCTCTATTGAATCTCTTTAGATCAAAAAAAAAATGAGAAGCCAAAAATGCAAGTGATTAACCAAGATCTGCAGCACAACTCAAGAGCAGAGGCCTGAGTTTAGTGTCCTGGATTATTTATTACTTATTGCAAACCTAGTCTTCCATCAGCAAACCAGAGTCTTCAACAATTTAAGTATTCAAAGCAAAAAGACTTCCTTTTTTCAATAGTAATTTTAGAACTATATAGGTAATCCAGAGTAATACTTCGTATGGTAATTTGCAAAATCTGCCTCCTTTAGATGCAACAAATTTTGTGCTGTGCCATAATAATGTTGCCAAATGTCAGAACCAAAACTAAGCCCTAAAACTCAGGAAAAAAACATTGTGAATACCCTCAGTTCTTCCATTTTCACTATAAAATTCTATTTAATCAATAGAGGAAACTTAGCAGCACAGATTTCTTTAAAATTTCATTTCATTTCATTTATTTATTTATTTTAAACTGTTATCTTCCTTTTACTTCTCCACAATGCTTTGTTTTTGTCCCTGCACAGAGGGGCAGCCTTCGTGGCACACCACCACATTGCCTCCACACAGGGCTGGATCCAAACGTCTTCTCCCTCCCTGCCTAAACCTACAAATCAGTTACTGGCCATGCTTAAAACTTTCTTCACTAACATGTAATCTACTGCACATTCAATGCCTTACTGACAGGCATCTCCTTAACTTCGAAACCCACCAATCCTCCAAAGTAACGTTTATGCAAGCCACAGAGAAAAGGCAACATCCATGCTCAAGTTCAAAATTAGCTGAGATGACGCAGATGTATCTGGAATACAAATGATTGTCTCTATTTAAAAGTCTTAGTTCTGTAACATAGAGCAAATAAGCAAGTTATGCATTAAGTTTTCCTTCATTAATTTATTTTTCTCTGGATAAAACTAGAAATTTTTGCATTTCTACTACTGAACAATACAAAGACTTATTTATTTGTTATTTGGAAGGCCTCCTTGATCTTCCATTGATTAGGTTTATACCCAATATTTAAGTCCTAAACGCCTGACACAGCAGACCACACAGATGTTTTTGTCTCTGCACTATAAGAAATCAACAGATTCACAGATACAAAACACAGCACTTCTTTACAACCCTGTTGGGCACAAGAAGATCTTGTGATCTTAAGCTTAAAGAAACCTTTCCAGCACAAAAGCTTTTCTAAAAGATCTAGAGGTCTTTTAGATCCCTAAATTCTCCTAAATTAATTGCTAAATATTGTACTTTTTTGTATTCTATTTCTTATGTAATATAAATCTAAAATGTCTACAGAAAGAGATCACTACCCTTTAGCGATGATGGGTTCTGCTGGTTTGAAATTCCAAAAGTCAACCACACACATTTATTTAAAGCTACAAAATTATAGGAATTGAGGTAATCATAATTTATTTTGGCAAACTGTTCCACTGAGCATAAGAATGATGATCTTTGGGCTTCAATAGTGGCTAGCACACATCAGCCTTTGAAAAACTTTATAAAAGTACAATCCAGAAGGCAAAGAAAGATAAAAATGGTCAAGAAATGAACTTGAAAAAACCTCTGTAAAAAGGAAAAGGAGTTTCTACCATCCAATGCCTTACTACCCAAATACCATCTGTATTTAAAAAAAAGATTTTGTATGACCCATATAATAAACATGTCTCATCATCACTTACGATCGAAACATCCCTCTGTTTATAGGCAAGTATGATTACAGTATCTTGCATCATGCACATATTTCATCACAGACATTTCCATTCGTTAGCTCTATAATACTGAAATAAACTTAAATCTTCACGATGTTCACTTACAATTTTGGCATTCTTCCCACTTTTCCTCAGTTGCTGAACCGCAAATGCATGTTCGACATTATCCATCGAAACTCCATTAACCATTGCAACACGGTCATTTTCTCTAAACAAAAAAATAATATGCAGTTTAAACACTTTATATAAAGCAGAAAAAATATTGGGGAAGAAGTGTTCCTGGAGAAATTGCATGTAGAATAAATTTACCATAGAGTCATGTCAAGACATAAATAATATAAATGAAAAAACCTAGGTTAATTTAAGTTATCATTGTTTAACATGAATGTCCTGAATCATAACTAAGTTACAGTTTGGCACTTACTGTAGCAGTCCTTCTGCTGGACCTCCTTTCAGCACATCAGAAATAACTATTGATGTCTCACCACTCTGAAAGTGAGGATTATCTCTTCCTCCAGATATTGCAATACCAAATCCAAATCCAGGTGCCTGCAATGTGGTAGAGAAAATTTTTATTAATATTTACAGATCCCAATTCATAGTAATGTGTCAAATATGAACACTACATATGTTCATCTTACATGTCTTACAGAATGAATACCATTTTTTGTAAGAAAGAAGGATCAAGTGAAGCATGCAGAAGATTCTGCAACTCGAGAACAGGAGAAACACTGGAAAACAAGACAACCCAAATATCACTTTTAGAAGTAAGAGGACATGTTAAGACCGGCTACTTAATCTCTCCCAAGTGCAAGATATTAGCATGCCTGTTTATCATTTTATGGCCTGGCCCTTCGACCGTCTTCATCGAGACCTCAGTCTTCGCAAAGCAAAACACAGCACTGTCCTGAGACACCCGTTCCAAGCCATACCACACTTTCTTTAAGGCTTCCCATTATGGTATTTACCCAGTTTGACCTCACTTAGCTCCAGCTCTGACGGGATCACAGCACACAATAGCATGTATGACTGCAGGCTCAGTTCTTCGGAACAGCAGCAAGATCACTTGTACCATTAAAAGCATCAAAACCTTGTCAACACTTGCAAATCATCTGCATCTTAACGAGAGCCATTTGCTTCAATCTTTCCCTCCAGGGTGACCTGCCACTACAGCAAGGTCAGCGCCTCTGAGAAGTTATTCCTCTTAGGTATTTCAAGATATGACAATTATGCTTGCTTTTCTGCCTGGAAGCAGTAAGGGTGGGAAATAATCTAAATATAACTGTTTGGTAAACTGTCTAGCTCTCATCTTTAGAGCAATAAGCTCAAAAACAAACACTGGCAGGGGAACAATCTATTTCTGTTTAAAAGCTACACTTTGCTCCAGAAAGGATCCTGAGATTTTAGGCTGTGCAGAACATGTATTCAGGGAAAAGCAGAGGTTGCGTTTTAGTCAATTCCTTCTCTGTTTCACAGCACTGTCCACACAGTCATCCCCTCCTTTTTCTTTTTCCCCTCTTTTCTCCCCATTTTTGGGCAAACACAATCCAGCTTTCAGCAGCAAGGTCTCTATGTCCGCAGAGGCTGCAGAAGCAACCAGGCAGCCTGTCACACACACGCGGTGCTTGTCCAGCCTCTCATTGAGCAGCTACTGAATAAAAAAGCCGGTTTCTCATTTCCCCAGAGGACAGACGGATGGGCTCCGTGCAGCCAGGAGCAGGATGAGCCCCATGCAGCACCCAACAAAGAGCTGAGCAGCCCTTTAGGGCAGACTGCAACAAGCAGCAAGTACTGGTGCCACCTACAAAAGACATGAAGTTGCTCTAACAAGCTAGAAAAGGGTCTTTTGCTTCTTTCACCTTCGCTTCAAACCTTTTTGGCTGCCCTGTCTGGCATTCCAGCTAGATCAAGCAGAAGTCATGGCTGCGGTTCAGGAATCACGAGGCGAGACACGGCCATGCAGCAGGATAATTTAAATGATCATAATGACTGCTTATTATCAAAACTGGGGTTTCCTTTTGGGGTTTTAAATTGTCTGTGAAAAGAATGTGAAAAGAGGAGCCTATGAAACAGGCCAAGAGAAAGCTTTTCACAGCACTAGGACTGACAGGAGCCGCTTCTCCCTTTTGCCTGCCAGGAGTTTCTCCTTCCCTTGGGCACCGCTGTAAGAGTGGAGTTTAGGTCACACTCAACTTAGTTGGAGAGGGGAGGGACTTTCAAGTGCTTACAGGAGACTCCCTATCTTTCCTTCAAGATTCCTTTCTGCATAGTCCTCACTCACATGGTCAGACAACCACGGCACCAAAACAGTGGACTGGGCAGTTCACTTGTAGATCTCACTTTGTGCTCGCCACAAGATCTCTATCTTACGAAATTTCCTCATGAGATAGATTGAGGTCTTAAATACTCAAAAGCAAAAGATTCAAACCCAATTTTAGACCTTTTCAAAATCCACAAGCTCTAATCAGGCTCCTTGGTGTCAGGCTCCCACCTTTTGCCTTACCCTCCTGCTGTCTGTGAGGTGGTGGATGCATCGACCCTCCCCACGAGCAGGAAACCTCACCGGATCCCTGACACTCTCCCAAGGAGGAGGCTGGAAACACCCAGACTGATTGCAGAGGGTACAAAACACAAGCATATGTCTTAACCAAAGGTGTAAAGGGGCTTTTAAGAAAATGCAAGGGAAACGAGGCATGGGGTGGCTCTGCTGCAGCAGCCTGGCACGCGGCGGCGCAGCCGGTGCCAGCGGCGGCACGAGCCCGCACCGCGCACGGCGCCTCCTGAAACCCTTGACAGTTAAGCCTGTGAAACCACAAATCTCCCAGGGAGAAAGCAAAGCTGCAGCTACCTGCTAAGCTGTAGCTGAGCGGGGACCAAGGAAGTTCGGAAGGCAGCAGAGAAAAGGCGAGAGGCCCCAGTTAGAGGCTGAGAGCCGCAGGGAGTCCGTGGTTCTCCCGCTGGGCAGCCGAGCTCTGCCCAGGCTCCCGCGGGAGCAGCCCAGCGCTGTCCCGCTCCTCCCACATCCCGGAGCAGCTGGATCAAACACGTCTCACATCCGCGCCGTATCAAAATGCCAGGAATGACACGCATCCACCGCAACCGCTGGGATTACGTAGGTTCTGTCCCTAATTTGCAGTGACATCACTGGGAAGTAAAGGTCACTGAAAGAAATCTCTTAAAAGAACTGAAGAATAAGGCTGCGGTCTGGAACAAGAACCCCCTAATTAAGGCCCTGCCGTGCAAAGCTCAGCTTTCAAAGACTATGGGCCTGGCCCTTTTCAAAGGGCCATTATAGGATCAAAACAACATGCACAAAACAAAATATATACCCTTCAAAATACAGACTTCTGAAGCGCCACTAATTGGTTTACACAGAGGCTCTGCACATAATCATTAAATGTTCCTCTATAAAAATGCAGAATATTAGGTGTTTTGGGTTTGTTTTCAAACACAGTCACTACATGCTGGCCAAAGCCAATCTGCACACTACACAGATGGCTAGAATGCCCCCAGAGCTGGCAGTCCAGCTTCGTTTTTCTCTATAAATATATTTTAGAAGCAAGAGGTTATCAAGTACCTACTTTCCTAAAATGCAATGATTACTACCAAGACTGCTTGTTTTTATTGTTATATACACACACATACACACAGCTTTGTCTGACAGAAGTTGAGAACAGAAGTACTGGACTCCGCTGCAGGCAGCAGCCACTGCCTCTCCCTGGAGATCAGGAGATATCCCGGCTGTGGGGGAACGGGGGTGACCAGCCCGTTCCCACAAAGACGGCGAGCAAAGCAAGGGCTGCACGTGCAACACGTGCAGAGGAGCCCTGAAGATCCCTCAGGAGCAAAAGCCTCGCAAAGACACTACTGAAAACATCTGGAGATGAGGTCTGAACACTTCCCTGTCCGGCAGCAAATAATAAAACACAGCTACAAGCAGGTAGTTTAGCTTGCACACACAGAAGATCAGTGACCCTAGAACTAAATTCCATTTACTTAGCAAGTACTGTGGACGTGGGTGTGCAGGTGCATGTGTGCGTGAGGCACCAGTTGAAGGTTGGAGAAGAGGAATCCGGGTGTTGGTGAGTGTTGGCTCCCGCCCTGCAGCTCTGCTTTAATACTCCAATAACCAGCGCCCCAACAAGGAGACGGGTCAGCACGGGACTTGCTGCTGCAGTGCTCCCATACAGAAAACAATCAGCAACAGAACAAACATTAGCCTCAGAAAACAGGAATGAGCTCAGTCAAGAATATTGTGTATCTTTATGAACATGCACACACATAGTGTCTAACAAACTGCTTGAACTTCCCTCCTGTCATCGAGGCAGCTCATTATTTGAGATGCTAGTGGACCTTACTAATTACATAGCTTTAATCCAGTACCATTAGTAAAAGCAAACTGAAGTGGAAAGAGTACAATTACAGTGATTACTTTGGGGCAGGAGGAAGGGAGGAAGACTTTCTTGCCTTTCAAAGAGGACCAGTAAAACTGGCATCACCTCTGGACTTCTCTACCCCTCCTAGAGGTACTAACTGCGGTTTTACTTTTATTTATGCTGAATCAGAGCCATTCCACAGCTTTGCCTAGCTTTTCTTCTGAATGCAACTACTGACAGGAGGTAACACGTCCCTCCTTAAAACTAAGAACATCGTTTACTTGATGTTCTTCAACTCTTAGATTATCACAAAAATCAGATGTCCCACAAGAGCACAGCCACTCTCTTAAAACCTCCCTCCCATGCTAGCAGTTTGTTTAATATTAGAGTAAGAGTTTTGCTTTTGTTATCTTGCATATGAATGTGTTTCAGGAGGGTTAAGCAGCTGAATTCATGCTACCAAAATTTTAAGTCCATGTTATCAGTTTTTAGCATCTGAATGCAAGGTATTATTGCAAAACAGACCAGAACAGTAGGCAGAAGATTGGCACATAAAAACACTATAATCAAAATTACAAACAAATAACTTTTCCCCCTTCTGTACCAGGATTTCTGAATTCCTTAGGTGTGAGTAAAACCAAAGGCATGATTTCTAGTGGCTGCTACTTCAAAATTTGTTCATGTTAACACCCTGCTGCAATATTTCATTCATCTGTCATGAGCTGGCTGAACTCCTCATTCGAATGTTTCACTAAATTTACTGCTTAGATTAAGCAGAGAAATTGTGTTTTCTTCTGCAGCTGAAAAGAACAAGACAAAGAGAACTAAGCTACCACCAACTCTCCTATCAATCTTGTATTGTTATAGCTTTTGTGTTTGTTTTCTTAAATGTAAATAGCACTGATTTAATCATTGGTGAAAGTAAAACAGTTTAAGTTAGGTTTATATAGGCTCCAGGAATGAACAGACACCTTCAGGAATCCAAAGAAAATACCAAGATCAGTTATATGGAAAGATAATATAATTCTTCTTGCTCAAGAATGGAGCTACAAATTGCTCAAGAACAGTCCAGGAAGTATATTGCTCTTTTTTACTTAAACTTTTCTTTCAATGTGCAATAAGTTGCATTTAAACACGGTAGTTTGTAAGGTGGCATTTTGGTCAAAACCCAGTGTAGCTGCTCTCTCTTTTCCTCAAGATGGAAAGTACCAAAATGTTCATTTTGAATACATTACATTAAATGTTATTAACACCAATGGATAGAGCAGTACAGAGTTGGCTTTTTGCCAGACTAGTTGATCTACTTGTACACTTTAGTCAAAAATACCTATTCATCTATAAGTGTTACAATTTAAAAAGTCATGATACTGAGCAATTAGACAAATAACATGACTTGCTCCCTTGAGAAAAATTTCTCTTGTTATCTCCTCTCTGTTGGGAATAAACACAGCTACTTAGGCAAGGATTTCATAGTCACCTTAATACTGAGCCGCTGCCAGAAAGGGCAGCTCCACCTTGTTCCAATTTGCCCTAAGCAGCTTGTTCCCTATTGTATTCCCTTCTCCTTTGTACAGCTTCATGATAGCCAGAGCTGGAAGAGATTTAAACTGAGAGGAATGCACAGAAGAGAAGGGTTAAAGTAAGGGTAAAAGCTGTCTCTGTGCTCACCAAGTCCTGATACAAGAGCAACTAATTTTAAGAAGAAGACAAGGAAATAAGGAAGTTTTCATTTTTTTTTTTTTTTATTACTGCTCTGTTTTATGTCTTGCAAATGAAGTTTTAAACATATTTAAGTATAGCCCCAATTCAACCTTAGTAGTGTTACATAGCCTCGCAATACATGAAACAATTTGGTACTAATTACTTTTAGTTATGTGCAAAAGTAGCCCTAAAATTTTGCTTTTGGCATCATTTGCAGGCAAGCTTAGCTTTGAAACCTCAAGAACGGATGATTAGAGCTGCTATCAAACGCTGCTTTTACAACAGTGCTAAATTTAAACAAAGGAATATGACAGTTTCCTTTGCTTTTACTTCCTGACATCTGGCTTTTCCCCTATTGTTTTCAAAAGCGACCAGTATCCTGAGTTAGGCACACACAAGTAATTGTGTTAGCTTACCCTGTGAAGAGTCACTGTGTGTTGTTCCCATATAGCCGTTTCTTCCATTGTTGTGCTCTAAAGAGAAGAAAAAGAGAGATCAGATTTCACTTTTAATAGCTGTGCTAAACAAGGGTGCAATATCAAAAATAAGAAACTCAAAATTAACATGAACATTAACACTGATTAGTTAGAGTGGTAGGGCTGGCTCGCTCATTACATATTTCCTGTTTTTATATGTCAGCTCCAAACTTCCCGTACTGTTTTGGAGGCGGAGGGAACACATAAAAAACTTCTTAATCCTTATACCCAAACTATTTATGATATGAATCATGTTAGTCCATTCAAGTCCCCTAATTCCAGTGCAAAAAAGAGAGAGAAAAGGCGGGTGGTGTTATTTGTTGTGCATGGTCCATGCCCTTTGACAGGAGCACTTCAGTTCCTTGGGCTGCCAGAGGCGCAGGGCGAGCAGGGAGGGTGACGGTGCCGGGGCGAGGGCAGGGCCGGCACCGCGGGCCCCGTGCCCAGTTTCAGGGCTGGCAGCTCTCACGTGTGCCCGTGTGCCTGGCCGCGGCCGCTGCTCCTCCACCGGGAGCCGTGGACGGCGAGCGCCGGCTCCGCAGGCAAACAGTGCACAGACAGACACGTAAGGGAGCCCGATTAAACAGTAACTTTATGACAACGTGCACATACCAGCATTTCTGCTCTACGCGGCCGCCTGCACCGAGTGATTTGCCCCAGCGACAGTTTTGAGAGGGGGAGGCCCGAGGGGTGGGAAGAGGCGGGGATCTTTTCTGCGCTTCCAGGAGGTACCTGCTGTTTTGCTCCGTGCCCTCCTCTCATAAGCCAATGATCGACTAACTAAAAACCTAAATCAAAATAGGCACATCTCTGAAGACAGCTTAAAGAATTAAAGCCAAAACACACAAGGATACAATCCAGCCCTCACCCCCAATACAACCAACACAACAAAAATATTCAAAACCACTAAAATGTTTATCCAATTTCTTGATATGAGAAATTGTAACTAGATTTTAAGATTAATTACAAAAGAAATTTAAGAAAAAGAGTGACTTTGTCCCACGGCCCCCAGACGCAATTTCCATGTTTTCTACTCAGATTTCAGCTGGAATGTGTTAGAGTTTTGCTCATGTCCTTTTTCCTGGACTCCCTTCTCCTGTAAGCACTGGTGCAACTCAATGGGGAGACATGGCAGAAACTGGATTTGCCCCCACAATCCAGTAACCTGCTGCTTCTTTGCATCAAACATCAGCTCAATTCTAACCCCAAACCAGATTAGGTATTATCACATCTCTACATAGAGATTAAAAAAAAAAAAAAAAAATGAAATATATTTTAAAGCAGTAACAAGTTGCACACACAAAGAAGTCTTTCAAATAAAACAGAACATCTTGTCTGCTGAACAGTGAGTGAATACTGATTTTCTTCCCCATTGGTGATGCTCTCATTCTGTCTTACACTTGGCAAGAGCTTCCCAGGCTAAACATTTTCATCAACAAATGAAGAACCAAGTAAACTTTTACTTGGGAAGTAGAACTGGCCTTTGCCACACCACCTCTGTTGTGTCCAATACACCAGTGTCCAACTTGAGTAACAAGTACAATGGTTCACAATTCTGCATCAAGCTTCAATATTGCACGACATATTCTAGTTGCCTGTTGGCCTCCATCAGATCTGATATTAAACTGTGAGAATGGCTAAACGCACCAGCTGACTGCAACTGGATAACTTGCTTCTCAACTCAGGAAGGAAGAACATGCCCTCATTCACTTTGCTCTTAAGAGACTTAGTAGGTCAACTATAGTATTGGTAAAGATGGTGTTGGGGTGGAGAGTAACTTAATGACACTGTTACTTCACAGATTTAATATATTTATATATACATATGCATAAATAACAGCTACAGTTCACGCCATAGCTTCATTTAATTCCCATGGCATTCCCATAAAAGCTCTGCCTCTCCTCCTTGTGTGTTTTCTCCATTTTCTCCCTGACATCACCACCTCCCCTGGATTTTTTTATGACAATCATTTCAAATTCACCA
>JAVCKT010024524.1:0-19263 GCA_032273925.1 Rhynchotus rufescens | reverse complement strand
AGCAGACTTTCAGTGCAGCTCGTACATTAAGATCGCTGCTTCCTACACGGTAAATTACAATAAAGTCACCAGATCTCCATGCTGGGAAAGATGAAAAATAAAGCATTTGTTACTGCAGGGTGATGCAACAAAAACAAAGAAAGATCACTATTTTCATTCTGTCCTTTGCAAAAAAAGCCTCTGCTCAATTCTGTTCCTGGCCTAAGGCTTTTTCAAGGCATGTCCTCTCTTCCAGAGACCCAGGAGAGCTGCACCATGTCCATCTAATTCCAGCTATACCCTACAGCATCACCCCCAACACACTCTGGCAATTTGCACCTCCACACACCATATTCCCACACATCTTAACCCCTCCCTGAAAATATCATTTAGCTCAGGTCCTTCACGGATTTTGTTAGTCCTGCACTATTAACTCAACCCCTTCTCACTTAACTTTATCAGTACATTAGGGCATAATAATGATTTGTCACTCATTTTTTTTTTCTTCATGATAAAAAAGTCTTTGTATCTGTCGGCATTACCCAGGCTTTCTCCTTCCTACACTGCAATTCAGAATATTCATTATATTTATCATATTATATTTATCATATTATATTTATCAACCTACATTTTGCAGGCCTGAATTGTGTTAGTCAAGTTATTGATGGGCTTTGTTCTGTCAAGTTTCCTTCTGCCCCTTTCTGATTTTACACCTTGGATGGTATCTGAAACCAAGCTTTGCAGCACATGCAAATTTAATGAATCTCCTGACTACCTCCTTTTCCCAGATCATTAATGATGATGTTAATCCAGGCCTCACTTTAAATCTGCCCTCTGATATTTCAATAGACACTTCTCTGTCATTAGACACCGCTGGCCAAATTTATTCTTGGTGCAAACAAAGGAAAAAATCATTGAGTTTGAAGAACTTACATCAGTCTGTGTAAGCAACGTATCAGGGAATTAGCTCTACTTGTCTTATAATGGCATGAGAATGTGTAAATCCAACTGTAATTTTGCAACTAAAACCTCCTCATGAGACACAGTATCTTAGGCATCACAACATCAAGTATATGAGAGCTGCTACACACGGATTCCATCAATTTCATCAGAAAAGAAAATACATATAATATACATATACATATACATATACATAAAAAAGATTTTATTTTCTGTTAGAAATTCAGATTATTACTCTTGGTTGTACTTATTCAACATCCAGCAATCTTAAAGAGATCACTCAGAATCCATCGCACTGGATAGTCACTTTGACATTCTCCAAGTAAGTCTGCAGAGTTTCTGTTGATATTAGGTGATGTGACATTCTGCATTTCTACAAAAAAAGATCTAAGAAAAAGTAGTAGAAGAAACTTGGCCAACTACCTCACAGTCTTCTGTGCTCCATGCTGTCCCACTGACATGCAGAGCACTGTTATGCCAGGACTGGTGAGGAGACAGCAAAGCCACAGAGAAGACCGAGACACACTGGTTGTTTTATAGTTCAAGAGGAGAATTACAGCCCATATACCTGACAAATAAACTCCCTATATGGAAGGCACTCAGCTATTTCAGAGTGGATCCACAGCAGCCAGTACACAAAGTGGAAAGCTGCCTTGGGCTGAGGGGGCTCGTTCTTTTCTTTCCAGGCTTAGCTTTCAGGAATGCTGCTGCCATCGGGACAGAGCACAGTGACACTTCGGCAATCCGAGTGTGACTGTCATGCCTGAGCTCGCCCAAAAAGACCCAAACTCATCTCCTTGACCGCAAAGTACCCTAAGGAGTGACTTAACAATACTCAGCACTGGACAGAGAAGGGAATGAGCGTATCTACTTCTAATTCCTACTATCTACTTATAATCCTTCTAATTGTTCCAAGTTTGTAGAAAACAAATGAATTTATTTTGTGCTCAGAGAAGGAACGAAGAGTGAACGTGATGCAGAAGCCTGGCAAACAGGGAACTCAGCCAAGCAGCAGGCAGCTCTCTGCCTTCATAAACCTTGTTCAGATGTCCATGTGTTGTCCAGTCCCACCTGCCCTGCACAAGTCTGACAATCAGACACACGGTTGTACAAAGTCTAACGGGTTTAATGTCTTCTCTCTGGCAGAAAGCAAAAGCAGATACCCAGATAGGGACGTAGGACAAGCAAGCGAGGATACTTTCTCAACCTTCAGTATTTCTCCATTCATGCAACCTTGGGATTAGTATGGGCGTAACAGTTTGCAGAGACTAGTGTGAGGAAAGATGTCACTGCAAGTATTGAGGAAAAATCCTCTTTTGTTATTTTCCTTCCTTCAAGAAAAACACTTTGACCCTTGTCAAGATGGTTGTGCAGAAGACGTGATAGCAGCAGTAAGTGGGGTTTTCACAGGAACAAAAGGTCAGTTTTTCACGCTGCTGTTGGCAGGGAAAATAAAAAAGTTGTTTAATATGAAGAGAAATACAGGATAGATTTGCAGGTTGAAGAACCAGCTGCAATGCTGTGCGTAATAGTATCCCCGTTTCAATTAGAAGAGGTTAAGCTCTAAAGTGCAGAGAGTTTCACTAAACTCTAATTAAATAGTCCTGCCAGAGGGAAAAGCAAAATGAGCAATGAAATATAAGCATCGCCTGTGTCCTTTGTTATGCAGAGACATTCATTTTGTGTATAATGCAAGGGTGTTGGTCTCAGTACAAAGCCACTGTCCAGCCCATGTGCAATTGTTTTGCAGCTCCTTCTGCTATTTTTATATATAAAAAGGAATAGAAATCTTTCAAAAACCAAAAAAAAAGATATTTCCTATCTCATTTTATCAAATCTATCGTTTTCCTGTATATCAAGGGAACCCCAATCTTTTTTTTTTAATAGTTTCCTTTCTATATCATCGAACAAAGCTTAAAGTGTCAAGTTATAGTAATTTCCTTGTACCACCCCGCTTTACAAAGACATTCACACCCAGCTTCCCTGTCCCAAGCCTTGGGTTTCCTGCAGGTCAGTCACTGGCTGGTCTGTTAGGAGCCCATCAATCCTCATTCACCCCTCCGCTCCTCTGCTGACTGCCTGTAGGCAAATACAGTCAGTGATACTGACTCATCCTTCTCGTCTGTCTCATTTCTAGTATTTTTTAGCAATTTTGTTCTCTATGTTAATGAGAGCAGGGTTGGTCCCTAAATCCTTAGTCTTGTTTTTCACAGTCAGCTGAACTGCCAATTAGCGGTAATTGGACCTGGCAACGCTTCTGTTAGATGGACACATATAGCCCCTGATAGAGAGGGAGAGCACTAATTAATTTTAGAAAGGTCACTCCTGACTGTCAGTTTTTCTTTAAGCTCTAGGTACGTCCAGACAGTCTTTATTTCAAATCAGATTGCTTGGAACATATTCAGTCTCAAATGCAAAACTGGAATGTACAATTAATGCTGCTGTAGCTAAATCTGAACAAATATTGACTTTTCTCTGTGTCGACAGGCCCAATTGCCAGATGGGATCCTTATTTTTGTTCATCTACTCCGCAAACCCTGATTATGGATGAAACTGCCCTCGTCTGTTTGCGTTTCCTTTCATTTCCCTGTTCTTCTGCAATCTGCTGCAGTATTTGAACTGCAAAGACTTCAGGGGAACGCGTGAATCAAAAGATGTAGCGAAAGGGAAAGAGCTTTTAATTAATATTTTGATAGGTTCTAGGAAAAAATGGTTCTATCAGCACTCGGCTTTGAAAGGCTAACACATACCTAAAATTTAAGCCCCTTTAGCAGTTGCTGCACTTACAGTTAACATAAGTGCGGGAATGAATAAGCTGGATCTCTGAGACTCTGTTATCCTTTAAAATAAACTATAAAATGTAGCCACTCAGCTTTCACTGAGGAATTTGTAAAGCTGTTTCAGGAAAAGAGACCTTTAGTACTGTTGAGCTGTTCCTTTTAGTACATTTTAAGATGTTTCTCACCATGTGTTAAATTCCTCTCTATATTTACATCAGGAGGCTTTTCATCTCTTGCTGTACTTATTATTTTGGTGAAATTTTAAAGTCTTTGTTAGGACAATTGAGCTGAAAGAGTCTTCCACACTTCAGCAATAATCCGATTCAAAGGCATTTTCCCTCTTTTAACAGAGATGATTATCAAAGGTCATGGGAAAAAAAAAAAAAAAGAAAAAAAAACAGTAAAATTCTATCAACGATTATGCTTTTTTTTTTTTCTCAGTATTTTGCAACTTGGAAAATGTATTTTAGTCCAACGGCACTTTACACTGGAATTATGATAGCTTTCAGAAAGCAGAAATGACACTATTAACTGCCAAGCATGTATGAAATAAAATGCAATACGAAATGTTAGAATCACTATCTTCTAGTTTTTTGGAGGGTGCATGTTCTCTCCTCCATGCATTACAGTAGCCCAAAGAGACTTCCTTCTGGAAGATGGTATCTTAAATAATGTAAGTTTTGCTACTAACACCATTATTTAAAAAAATACCAACAAAACTCTCTAGCACAGGTAAGAATAAAAGTTCATGCTTGTAAGTCAAGAAACAGGTCTGTAAAATCCTGCCTCAACAAAATACTCTTTTTTTTAATTTTAACTGTGTGGCAATCTAGTCTAATTCTGCTTTCAGATTGGGCAGAGGATATACACACAGAAACATCTAAGACCTGGACTTGCTCCTCAGTGAACACCACTGTGCAGTTTCACAGCTGCAAGTAGAACTGCCCGATCAGTGTCCTCCACAATGTGGACTGTGCTGCTTTCAGCAGAAAAATCAACTACAGAGCTGATAAATCCTAAAAACAAAACCTTGGTTTCTGAGAAATGCCAAAAGAGCTATAGATCACAGAGACAATAAAATGGATAATCTGACATCAAAACTTAATGTTTTCCCTCTCCTTCTCATGAAAAAATGAAGCTGTATTTTGCTCTCCATTCAGTACACATATCAAACTGACAATAAAGCTTTTTATAAGACCATATCCTAACAGCAATGTTGATGAGCTCCATGCTCTACAGCATTTACAGCATAAACGGTTATACATGCACTGCAGAAAACACGAAATAGAGTAAATACTAGTTCTGAGTGCTGAAAATGTTTTCTATATTTTGGCTTAATTAAAGTTTTCCTTCCGTGTCATTCATTCTTTCTAGCACAAATGAAGGAAAAAAACATCTATTTTTATTTTTATTTTATTGCAAAGAACCATGAATTGCACAGGGGATTTGGATTCTGTGGGCAGAGAATGTATGTCCCAAGAAATAATAATAATAAAAAAAAAAGTTTATTTCCTAGGCAATAACTCTATAAAAAATAAATGCTTAGAGAAAGGCAATAAGAAAAATGCTATTCCAACTGCGTGAAACTCAAACACAGAGCAAGGAAATGGCTTGCCCAAAGTCCAACAGGAAACCTCTGGAAGAAGTGGGAATTGTCAGATCTTATGAGGACTCTGGGAGACTGAGGAAATACAAACTTATCCATCATGCATACATAGGTGACAGAAGCACCTGAAGTTTTATGAGTAAATGTTTAAATAAAAAGTAGCAGCAAGCTAACAAGCAAGAAAGCCTCAAAAAGGATCCAACATCAGCCATTCCTGATCTTCTCCCAGGTCAACGGAGCAAAACCTGTGTGTCCCAAGAAAGCATCCCGCAGTCTCTAACCATCTGACTAGGCCACTTCCATGAAATCCTTTCATGAAGCCCTTGGTCTCCATTAAGTGGGACTCCTACTTGTGGCTGCTGCTGCTGGACCTGCCTGTCCTGCACCATGGAAAACCTCCTCTCAGGCACAGGCGCAACATGAAAGCTATGGGGTAGCTTTGGGGGTTCTCTCACTGAGCAAATGGAAAAAAAAAAAAAGATTTATTAAATATTTCCTGTACTAACTTGCAGGTATTTTTACATTTTTATGCTGTCTGTTTTAAACCTGAGGCCTGATAACTCATAATAGCACTTTTGCAGAGCCAGGAGAAGATAAGGATAATCCTCACCCTTTACAATAGAATAAAACTAAATAATCTGATAAATCATGCTGGATATTATCATTGGATTATTACATATCATTCTAGTCATATTATTCTACTACACATTGGTCTACTCTAGTCTATTTCCCATTAGCAGATATTCTAGAATTGGAACTGTGAACTTATTCTTAACTAGCCTTTCTCTTTTGGGATCTAAGCTGTAACCAACTGTTTCAGCCAAGTCATCTTATCTTTCCTTGAATGTCAAGTGCTTCAGATTAATTTGACAGTGAGCAAAATCAAATGCATATATCTATGTATCCATACATCCATATAGATATATCTATAGCTAGATAATATGTATGGGAATCTATATTGACACACATAAGTATACACAAAATTTAATGCAGAACGGTAGAATACTTCCACCTGAAAAAACACATGGCCTCATGGAACTGTAAGTTTTCACTTCATATCTGAAAATATTCGAAGTTTTCTTCTAAAATCTTCCATTTCAGTGTAGGCAATATTTTTACAGACTAGAAAAATTGAGACTGTAACCTCACCACTGCCCATGGTGAGAGGCAGCATGAAGCTATCCCTGGAAGACTTGGAAAGCTATGTGAAACTCAGAACCCCCATTCAGTCTCATCTAACTCCTCCTTTAGAGGGAATAATTCAGGGAAACTGCCTTCTTTCTCTCTGCATTTGATTACCCATGATTTCATTACTGTTTTCTCATTCAGGATGGGTTATGCCCCATGAAACCAAAGGGAAGATAAAGATCAAATGGTGACTTAACCTCGCCTAAAGCAAGATGGATGCTCCCGTTAAACTGGAACACAGCATTGACATAGTTCAGAAATTATTCTGTGTCACCACATTTGGTGTCTCATTTCTGCAGATACAACTGAGAAAATGTGCAGTTGAGCTACAGAACATACTAGGTTCCTATGAAGGTTTGGCACTGCTCACAAGACAGCACACTGGCACCCGGCCGACACCAGACTATGTTTAACAACTAATGATATACATTTCCATAGCCTTGACACTAAAAACACGTATCTAGTGCCAGTCATTCTGTTGCCATTTAAATTCATATACATCTTGGGATGGTTTCCACCCATGCTGGCAGCCAAAATCCAACGAATAAAGAGGCTCCACTTTGTCGATAAATAAAAGCAAATGTGGGACGTACCTAAGTGGATTTGACAGATTGTAGGAATCATTTAAAAATATAAGAGTACAACATAGAAATGTTGGCATTATCTGTAATGAGCACAAGAATTCATGAATTATATGCTATTTGCTTGCCCAGAAAAACAGGAGAAAGGAAAGTGCCATAGATGTTCATGGCCTTCAATTTACACAATGGTAAAATAAAAATACTCTTGTGCTTAGTATTCGTTTAATGCCTTTTCAAATGTAAAGCCCAGAGCTCTCTGAACATTCTGTGGATAAAGCAGAGAGCAGTAAAGAAGCTTGTTTATTCGTACACTAAAGAAAGAAAAAAAAAAAAGAAAAAAAAAACGCATGTAACCAAGAGAAGAGTTGGAAAAGATGTTGTCAGCCACATCCCAAAGTATAGAAAAGGGATGAAGTTCATGCCCCTGCCGTTATCCCCTGAGATGTCCCTACCATAGTGTCCTACTGAGCAATACTTAGCAACCTTAATACCCACCGTAATCACCTACTTCATTTGGCACCGTTATGGAAAGACACTTATCAAAGAAGACTAAGGAAGAAAAGAACTACTCATGAAGAGCGGAATGAAAATTACAAGCCTTTTTTTTTTACATATATATTTTATTACTTTAGCAGGCACATGAGTAACTGTGCCACACTTAAAGAATTACTAATACGGACAACATGCTTTATTTAAATAGTTCAGCAGAAAAAAAAAAAAAAAAAAAAAGAAGCTACTGGAAAAAACTGGAAAAAAATGGAAAAAATATAATCTATATGGAAGATTAGAACAATCATTAAAAAAATTTGAAAATTTCCCATTTTTGTTCTCATATTGGTAATGTGACTATTCGTCACAGCCAGATGCTATTATTTGAAAAAACAAATAATGAAATTTCACCAGTGATGTCTATCACTTTAGAAGTCTATCTTGAATTTGAATTATTTATTGCATGATCTATATATAAGGTTATCTCATTTGCCAACTAAGGAAAACAGAAAAGGTGTAGCACAAATTGATGTGGAAGAAAGATGACTTTGGAGAATTCACATATTTTTAAGGTGCTACTATGCACTGTCTCTGCTTTGCCGCCTCTGAAGCCTCTCCCTAAGAGGGAGACTATTTATTGCCTTCCTCCAGTGTTACAAATAGGGATGGTCCGCTATCACCTACCAGGAGGAGCAAATTGAAAATACGACAATATGAGCTCTTTTTGTAAAGGACCTCAGCGCCTGTATACCCATATTCGGTGATGATCTTTAGCCTTCCTTAGGCTCAGGACATAAGAATGCACTTTAAACTCATTTGGATATATGGAAAAGTATCTGCTCCAATGACTGGAAGGAGGGAGAAAAAAAAAAAACCACAATTCTTGTTTCCTTTCCATCATACACTGAAATCTATCTATGATGCTATTATTAGTGTCACAAGTCCCTTTAAAAATACATAGGGACTCCAAGCTTCAGTAATTCACACAACCTGAACTCTGAACCTGACCAATGATTGCAGTGAAAAACAGCTTCTCACACTGTAAGAAAGGACAAACACCAGCACCTAGAACTGCACTTGAATGAAGCGAAAAGCCAGAGACACACACGCACACTAATTTCAGTGCCATGAATGTGTATTTCTCAGAATCCCTCCTCTAAAGTACAATTTCCAAAGACAAAAATAGCAGAGCAGTTAACAGGCTTAACTTCTTTTGTCTTGGATCTCATTTATTAGAGATATAGATCTTATCTACTTAGAGATATGTCCTTAGTAACACAGCAGGATATAAATAAGGGCCTCCTATGTTACTTTTGGATAGACTTCTCATAATATTAGTAAATACTGTATATCTTATAGTTATTAAATGCGTTCCCACTGATTTCAAATCTCCTTAGCCTCATAAACTCTAGTTGAGAGAGAAATAGATTTTTTTTTTTTTTAATTTCCAAAGCTGTATAATGAGTCATGACCTACCCCTTTCCTTTGTTTTCTCAAAACGCCCTTCTCTTGGCTGATATCCCCTGTATTTTTAATTTTCCCCGAGCACTCCGATGGGTACTTGCACACACATAGGTAGTACCACAGAGCACTTGCTTTCTGTTGCAAAGCCCAAAAGGCTTTATGTGGGTTTACATGCAGTTGTATATGAGCAAAAGAAGGGGAGAACAAAAGCAGTTTCATGCCGTGTTTCTGCTGCCTTTGACTAATCTGCAAGCCACCCACTTTAATGGCTCTTCATAAATAATTCAAATTCTAATTAAGCTGGAAGCCCCCTAACCTGGAGATGAATAAAGAAAGGGTAGGGGGCAGAGAGGGGACAAGTGCATATGTGGGATCAAGTAATGCCTGCAGCAGCTGAGCTGGGCCACACGCACCTGCTCCAACAACTCTCTCTGTTTCTCAAAAAGCCAGAATTGAGAGCTGGAGCAATCATTCTAGCATCTGTTCCTTTTCCACCCACCTTCCCCCATGGCAAAGGTCTTCAGAAGCTTCATTCTTGCTCCTTATTTCTCCTGTGTGGACGGGCTAGGAAAGGGAACACGTGCTGCTCCTGCAGCCCCACGGCTGGAGAGGAGAGACAGGAGCTGCCACTCTGCCCTCCTAAAGGTAACGCTCATGTCCTCACATACAGAGGAGCCAGCAGATCTGTGGGAGAGCATTAACTGCCATCAGGTGACAGACACCTGACAGAAGGGATGTCCTGCAGCTCCCTTCCAACACAGGCCTCACTTTTCTGCTATGCACATCAGCCACTATCAACCAAGGGCTTCTTCCCCCTTCTTTTTTGGTTAAATAAAAATGCATCTGTCATGCAACAAGCTGGTCAAGCTAAAAGTGACAGCAGCACACAGACAGCTGAGTGATCTCCTCCTACCTACAACTATTTTTTTAATTGCAAGGAGGTCTCTCGATAGGCAGTGGAGCATCTGCTCATTAGAGCTACAGCACTATTTCTCCCGCCGACACTTCCTACCCCTCCTCCTTGCCAGTCCTTTAACAGCTATTCCTAAAGCACTTGCAAATTGCAAACTCTCGGTGACCTCTGGGGTTGGATTTGTACTGTTCATGGTAATACATTTCTTTCTAAAAGTTCCTTCAAAAAATAATGAGCAGTCCAAGCCCACTATGGCTTTTGTCCAAAGGGAGATCCCTGAGATTTAGTTTGAATGGCAGCTATTTGGTTTGTCTGGATCTCTTCCTGAAATACCATTATATACTGACACCATATAGAGTGCTTGTGGACTTCCAAGTTTCTAATTTTAAAATTCAAGTTGTAGAACTGAGCCCACACTGCTAGATAGGCCAGGACACAGTTTGTCAAATTGTTGTAATGTTATTCTATGTGAGATAAATTCCTACAATTTTATTACTTAATTAGTAATCAGAAGGGCAATGGGCCCTGCCTGAATTGCAAAATGCAGTGCATTTTCTTCAAAGGACACAGCTGACCTGAGACTATGTGTTTTGATTTCTCTTGTTTATCTTACACCCAAATACTGCAATAGTCACCAACAGCCACTGAAATACTCAAGTTGGGCTTGTTTATTCATTACCAGTCTCGTGGTACATGTGGTCCATCCATCACCAGAATGAGTAAGTGGAGCTATGGACAGGGCACCTTTTGGAGCTGTTGTTTCCAGCTGCACTTCCAGGTGTTTTGGTGTGGGCACAATCCTGCCCTGCAAAGTAGCCAGATCCACATGCCTGCCCCCTGGCCCTACAAATGTTTTGGTGTCTGTGGGGAGAGAGGAAGATTTGAAGGCCAAAAGAGAGTCACATCTCACCCCTGGGCCCTGGCTAGAAGTGGTCAACATGGCTGAATCCCAAAAGCCCTCACCAGGCCCAAAGCCTTGCAAGGTGAGCACAAAAGAGCATTTTCACGTTACAGATGAGCTGATGCAGAACAAAAAATGGCAGTATTTGACCTCAGTAGTCCTAGGAGCACTCTGAACCCTGGACACTCAGACTGCCTTCAGGTTACATCTCCTTGGGATTTCTGTGCAAGCAACATCAGGATTTCCTGTCAACCAAGTGCTAATCACTTGGCATCCGCACAACAGTGGCCAGACAGGGCTCATTGTAATGGAGTCAGGTGTTTACATCACACACAAGGACATCTTCAAATGCATTTCAAAATATAGGGTTCCCTACAAGTGTTGGCCAGTCTGTGCATCACATGAGGTGCCCCTGCATCCCAATTAAGATTACTGAAAATAAGGAAGACAGGAGAGAGAGTATGCTATAAAACTTAATAATTTGTCCACACTGCCAGGAACGTTGTAATAAATCACGTGGACAATCCAACAGATGAGTCTTTAGCTGATTGAATATTAGGTGTCTGGTCTGAACTGGTTATCCACGTTCTCATTATGGAAAGAACAGACACTTCCAGATACTCCCTGTTAAAAGTTTTAGTCTAACTAAAAATCAAACACACGAAAAGCAAGTATTGCTTTTTGTGTGCTTGATTTGCAAGTATTGCAAACTGTTTTTTCTGAGCTATCCCTACAGAGAAAAGGGTTTTATAACCAAAGTCAACAACTTCTGAGAGCTCTCTACAGCCTCATGAGGACTTTGCCTGTGCAAAAACTGTAGGGCTTTGACCATGAATTCAGGAGACTTAAAGTTCAGGTTGGCAGCATAGTGCATGTTAACTGAGGGACGTGAGAGAAGTAATAATAAATTCTAGTTTTAAGTAGATGTGTCTGCTAAAGAATGTGCACTAAATTATGTGTCCTCACTAAGAAGCTATTATAGCTCATTAGGAAGGTGTTCATTCCCATCTCTATTCTTGTCATAAGCCAAAAAATACATTCAAAAGAGTAAACATACTTCTAAAACAAACAAGCAAATTAACAAACCCATCTGAAATCTACCCCCACATACCTTATCTGGTAGTTTCTGTGTTCTTCTGGCAAGTTCACTAAACATCAAAATACTGAAGAAAAATGTGTTTCTTTTTCATCAGTTACTTCTGGTGTCCATAAACAGTTTAGACTGCAAACTAGAATAGTCCTATGTAAACCTTAATTTTACTCCCAAAGTTCTCACTTAAATCTTATGTCTACTATTTTTGCATAATGCTACAGTGAATGTAGGCTTTAACTGGAGCACATTCTGCAGAACAGTCCTGTCCTGCATATGTGAACTTTATTTGAGAATTGTCAAGGGAAATCCTAAAGCTTACATTATTAGCTGTGTAGAACTACACACATAAAAGTCCCTTTTGACTCAAAATCTGAGTTTTGTCTTTCAAATGTGAAATCATATGTCCTATTCTTATATATTACTTGAAAGATAAAACATATGCAACTCTGTACTCAAATTAAAAACAAATAACAGGCAGAGTTTGCAGCTCAGAGTCTGCTTGTGAGAGGCTACATTCTTTGCTGTGAAGGCCACCTTTAAAAGTGGCTGCAATCTGGAAAGTTCTCCTGCATCATCCCATGGATGGGAAGGCTTTTGAGTCAGACACAAGAGAAATGCTTCCCTCTTAACTTCATATTTCATAATTTCATTCATTTATAATTCCAGTAAGCTGAAGTAAAACCACTTAAATTTTGATCTTAAGTTCCAAGCTATATATTCATAATGACACCATCGGAATAAATAGGGAACATTCTTTTACCCTCCTGATTCAAAACTAGGTTTGCATTCTTACATTGAACAAAATGTTCTATCAATAATTCAAATAACAGAGTCTGCTGGGCATTAACTTACAACCTAAAGAATTAACAAGCCTCTTGAAACTTAGCAAAATTGATTGGCACTGCATTTATAATAGGATCATATTCTAGTGTATTATTTTTACTTTAAGGGTGAGTTACCATTATTTTTTGTGATTAGGTGAAAACCAGGTCTTAGAAATACCTTATCTTCTCTATGGAGGTTTACAAGATCTCAGTGATCACTAGCTATTACTGAAACAAGAATAGGGACTGTTCCCAACCAGCCTTCACCGAGAGCATCAAAAAATTCATAGAAAATGTCCTAGTTTACTCTGCAGCATGAGCAGCCTTGCATGGCAGTAATTTTCCTTAATGCTTGAGGAGCTTGGCATACTGAATGACTCTTCTTTATTAACAGAATAAAAAGTGTTACAACAGTCCATAGACAGTTCAAAAATAAAGGACTGAAAGTTTAGGTAGTGGCAAGAGAAATATTATAAAGGGAATGAATCATATAAGAAAGAACAGAAAGGAAAATTTTGAGTCTAAAGGATAAGGAATGAAATTGAAAATGAAAAATAAACTGGATGCAGCAATAAGGAAGCTACTATTAGTCTAGCCTGCTTTTGCAGGGAGGGACTATTTTTGCTAAGGTTGCTCTTTGGCTCAATGATATCACTAAGAATCACATAAAAGGGATGGTCATAGCAAAATTTTTAAGTGAAAGATCATGAGTCAGCGAGGCCAAACAATGCTTTTTTTTTTTTTCCCCCTCTATGAATTCCCACATTTCCATTCAAATGCATCTAAGACTTACCCTCTGGGGGTATTTATTTATTTAAAAATTCCGAACAAAACACAACTGCTGCTGAACAAGATTTTTATGGTGCTTTTTGCTTAACAGACTCTTGATCAGCCGTGGAAAGTAAGCAGATGCTACCTTGAAAAATGTCTTTATGATTAATGAAAAATAATAAACCTTATGTTTACTTGATCTTTTGAAAAGTAAATGTGTGCATTTTTCACTCTTCTTAACAGCAAGTGGAAAGACAAGATTTAGGGTTTTGCTGTCACATCTTGTCTTCAAAACTTCTTTGCACTTTCCTTCCCTTTTCCACGGGGATTTTGATTTTTTTTTCCCTCCTAGAAAAACTGAGTGAAGAAGCAGAGTTGTATCATATTACTGGGCTGGAAGGAGATGGACTGCAGCCTAAAAGGGCAGTGGCCAATGGCTTGACATTTAGTTGGTGACTGGTAACAAGTAGAGCACGCAAGGAGTCAGGAGTGGGGCTCCTATTGCTCGTTATTGTCACTGAAACCTGCACGAGACAGTTCATGTCCTTGGGGAATGCAAAGGTGCTACCAACGTAGGCAGAGGGGCTGACGTTGAATGGCAAGAGCCTCAGTTCAGAGACCTTGAGAGCGCTGAGGACTAACCCAACAGAAACCTTCCATGCTTCAACAAGGAAGAATGCCAAATTCTTCACCAGAGAGAAACTAATCCCACACTGCAAAACAGTCTGGGCATGGCCAGCTGCACAGAAACGGACAGAAAAAGGTGCTAAGTTGAACATGAGCCAGCCCTGGGCTGTCATCACAGAGACGGCATCCTGCCTGCTGACCACACTAGAAGCAAGGTAGCCAGGTGGAGTGAAGTTCTTACTCCCGCAGCATCATCAGTCCAGAGACTGCATCTGGAATATTGCATCCAACTTCACTTCAAGCTCCCCACCTTAAGAGGGATATTGAGAAATTAAAAAGAGTTCAGAAGGTTGTGGTTGTTCAGTCTACGTCTTTGTTGATATCCTGCATCCACAATCTGAGGTTACAGCCTAAAACCTGTAGAAGCTAAAGAAGCAGCAAGAGAAAAAAGGCTTCAATTAACAGCAGACGATCTTTCAAGTGTCAGTAATTTTCCATTGGTTTTAATTCTTTGATACTTAAGTTTTCCAAAATGACCCCTCACTTCTCAGAATAGGATTTTGGGACTATTTCGTCTGTTCATCAAGAAAATTAAATGTGTTTCACATTTCCTTTTTGAGGTTCATTAATTCTAAAATTAAAAGAAAGGTTAAAATTAAAGGAAAGGTTAAAATCTTGCTTACTTATGATTTCACTTAATCCTAAATTCTCAGCCCAAAATGACAATATCTACATACAATCACCTGTTTTCACAGAATTTCTGAAAACCTGGACACACATCTCACAACAATCCAGGCACTCCCGTGGGCTGCAGCCACATCCCAATGAACTCCAGGCCCACAGACTCCTTTCAGGTTTCACTCTAACCCAAAGCAAATCTACTGAAACAGATCCTAATGCTGGAAAATCAAACATGAATTCAACAAGAGCTTCTCAGGTAATCAGATTCAAGGCATGAGTTGAACCAGCATCAGCTATGGTTCTAAAATGATATTTACTCTCTTCTGAATGAAAATGTTTCACTGCCAATTCAAACCAATTAGCATTGTCTGGCTCTAAATGCTGCCCTTTCCCTTCTCTCCCTTCATCACATGCATTTTTATTATTTCAGGTTGATCTCACATCTTGATAGTGGAAAAAATCTTGCTAACCAATTGAACATGCAGAGGGTAGTTTTTTTTTTCATTATTGCCTAGTTACCTTATCCTAATACGCAGCATTGCACATTTCTTCATAACAAATATTTTTATAACATGTCCTCCAAACAACCAGAAGTGGAACAAATGGTATCATAAAATAAAAAGTGAAGGTTTCTGTAGCACAAATACAGTTCCATAGCACAAAGCCCTTGCATCTGTTATTATTTTTAGATCCCCTTTCTTGTGCTTTCCAATGTCTTGCACAAAAGAACCAGAAGCAGTGGCACTGGCAGCACATTATTATCTCTTTTTGGGTTTGTTCCAATGCAGGTTGGCATATGACAGGGAACTTTTATTATCTCGCTTAGAGACTGTAAAGAGAACATCTGTCTTCCACACACAAAGCCCATCAGTGCTCCCTGCCCGAGCGGAGAGGCCGTGAGAATTGGTAACTTGTCGAACTAAACTCAAGGCTTGCGATGCCATCGCCAGGTGTGCTCATGCGGGGAGCTTCTCCTGTGCTTCCCCAGAAGTCTTTAGCCAGCATTAGCACCAGAAATGTGCAACCAACTCCATTGGTGATGATTCTTTTGATGCCACCGCTCGTCTTCTTTTGTTGTCTCTCCTGCGTTTTAAGAAGGTCTCTGAAAAGATGTGAATCATTAGCTCTCCAATTTGCCTTTTGCGAGCTTGTCATTTCTTGCACTGATTTCTCTTTCATATCGTATTTGTGTATGTTTTCCAAAAGCAAACAGTGCTGGTGAATGCTTAATATATATTAATCAGTAGACAAATACTCAACTCAATTGAGAATTTTGCTGGATACATTTGCAGCTTGACAGGTTAGCTTTCCTCATTTGTTTCAACTATGGGCTCTTGACACTACTGTGAACCCTCCATTGCCCCATAAATTGTAATAAATAAAATACCAGCAAAAAAAGAAGTTTTCTCTTTAATTAAAAATGAAATATATGCAGTTTTTTGAATCAAGCGTCCAATTTCTAATGAGGTAATTATAAACATAAAGAGATCACCAAGATGCTTTGTAAGTATTACGTCCTCTGTACACCCCCTTTAATTTTCCCTGCATTTTATGGGCCAGATCATGAGCTGGACTAAGTTGGCAAAGAAGTGTTAATTTAATTTGAACTAACCCTGATATTTATCAGCTAAAGATCTGGCTCAGTAACCGTATCCCTGTAGAGGGTGATCATGCAAACAATAAAAAAACAGGCTTTAGTTACAGCAGAGAGTTAAACACAAGCACTACACACTGTTTTAGCCACCACGCAGGCAGCTCTCATTGGGGATGCCAATTAAGCTGCAATGTAAACCTTAGCACTTTAATTAAACATGAGACTTTACAAAGGACCTCCAGCAAGAGACTTGTAACTCTCCAAGCCACGTTCCAAAAGAGCAGCGGAGAATATAATACATCTGGATACTTCCCAGAATATCCCTAAGTCAACAAAGCCCCTTTTTACCCAAGTTACATTCACTGCAAAGATCCTACACAAAAGGAGGAGCCGGCAGGGCCCTCGTGTCCCACACTGCCTTCCCAGCTCGGCCGCTCTTCTGGAACGGGCCCAGCACAGCTGGTCACATCAGGTAGAACAGCACGTCCCGTCAGGCTGCTGTCCACATCCACGGCTGCTGCAATGAGCAGGATCATTATCCCAGGCAGGGGCTCTCCACGCGGAGCCTGTGGCCCGTGTAGGGTTTTTGTGCTCTCTCCAGCGAGATGAGCACTGTCTCGCAGGCTTTAACCCTGCCATTTCATTGAGAACCCGCAATTATCTTGCAAAAGCGACACTTCAGTCTGTTTAACTGATGAAAGGCCAAATACTCTCGATGGCACAAAGTGACAAAGCACAGACAGCTCGGGGAATATCTCGTCACACTTGATTCACATAAAGACCTGGTATTTAAAGACGTTTTCAGAGTGCTGCAGTTTAATGCCCTTCCGCGACTCAAACTCCGCACAACCATTTCACTTACTTAATCAGCTCTGCTCTGCTCACTCCTTTCCTACAAAACTACATGTTCAAAGTGAATCCAGTTATTTTCTCATAACGCTGCAGGAACTTTCACTGGACTGCTTTTATGGTCAGCAGTGAGAATTTAGATGATGTGTAGGATACAGAGAGTGACTAGTACTTTGTAAAGTCACTTTATTAATAGAAATTTCCAATACTAATTCCAGGAGCATAAAACAACATATCCTTTTCTTCTGGGGGTGAATAAGTAACATCCTATATATATACATACATATGTATATAAAATATACATATATAAGGATATATATATGTGTATAGACATAAATATATAGGTACTTCTCTTTGAAAACAAAACATTTTTACAAATTACTGAAATACGACTACTTCCTGCCACAGAACACAGTTTTGAACTGCACAGCACTTCCACAATAAACAGTTGTTACAGCTGTTATATAATAGAATAAGAAAAGGTAAAGAATATTTTTTTTTCCTTCAAAACTGCAGGAATTATTTGAATAGGTAAGCACAGTTCAGTTTCCTAAATAGAATTCATTGGTTTTGACTAAATGAAGTTGCTGAAGTACCCTCGTCTTACAAAAGGTCCTCTAGGATCTTTAATAACTATAAGAATGAAGGATAGGGAAAAAAAAAGAAAAGAAAAGAAAAAAAAAGCTTCCAGAGAGCCTCCTCCTTCCTTTTTTTTCAACTATGTAACTACATTACAAAATGGATTTTGCCCTAATAACTAATATTGATTCAGTAGGAACATACTATTTTACATGTTGGAATTTCCCTGGATGGCATTTGATCAGACTGCAAATGAGGACCAAAACAATACAGTAGGTTTGGACGATACAACACAAGCACTTCTTTAACACAGCAGCGCTTAAGGAAATCAATTGAAATTTAATTATTTTCAATGTTACTTTGCCAAGGCTTTTACTTTAATGCCTCTGACATCCACCACTATCATGTCTCAACTTTGATAGAAGCAAAAATAGTACTGACTGCACCAAAAACTAATCTAATGTTTGAGTTGACTAATGTTTATGTTTCCATATGCTCAAACAAATCAAACATGACTTTATAAGCCTGACAATTATCCATGACCCAAAACAACAAAGGACAAAATGTCCTACTATTGAAAGAATATTACAGTTTTTGGCACTCTTATGCTCTTCCTATAATCTACAAATATAGTGCGTATCTAGCCTTTTGACCTATAATACTGCGTCATCAATATTTTTCCCCTTTTTCAATTTGCAGCCACTTACTACAGGACAGAACGGATGAAGAGAGGGAAATGAAGAGAAATAGGAAAGGTGAGATTCATCTGACCAGCAGGTCCATACTTGATGCAGTCCAGACTTCTGTCATCTCATCTTCAAGAAGGGGTCTAAGCTTCATCAAATGACCTACAAATGGCTCTTTCTTTCCGTTGCCTGTAAAGTTTGCTTGGGTAACTATCTTAATGTAGACATCTGCATTACAGAAACCAAAATTTTATTAGATGAAACAGTGTGATCCAAGTCCTAATCTTCCTACAAAGCAAGGCTCTAAACTCATATATGCTGTATATTCTCATCTCCAGCAAGTAGGATTATTCAACTAACCCTTGATAAAGAAACAAATCCCACTATTCAGTCTTGATGAATAGGATGAACATTAAAACAGATATTCATGTTCATATTAACTATATGCTTTAACTGTTCACAAATGTATCTGTGAGCATAAACTAGTTCACTTTTACGGTTCAAAAAATTCCAGGAAACCTGAAACCAGTTCACAATGTAAACATAAAAGGTAGCCAGACATAAAACTTGCTGGAGTTCCGTTGCCAACTGACAGTGGTTTGTGTCTCCAGAACATTTTAGCATCTTTCTAGGATTCTATTTCTTTAAATTTTTATCTCTTAGTCAAGGAAAACTTTGTTTTCCTGAATTCAGGGGAA
>JAVCKT010024523.1:0-13720 GCA_032273925.1 Rhynchotus rufescens | reverse complement strand
AAAAAAAAAAAAAAAAAAAAAAGAGTTGGAATTTCTCTATGATACTGACTACAGATACATACATTCAAACCAAAAGACACTGCAAGATATGGATAAACGTATAGGTGTCAGTAGAGCAGTAAAGGTAGGTGATAAGGTGGCACCAATTACTATCCCATTTGCTTAGATTTGGAAATCTTATGATATACTGTCCTTCTTTAACATAATATGAAACAGTCAAAGAACTGCAGAAAGTTACACTAGGTAATCAAGTGCTTGATAGAAAAAGAAATCTCTGCTAGGGCAGGAGGAATGAAAAACTGGAAGACAGAGTTTGGGTTAGCTCCCACACAGGCATCATGAAAGGAACAACTTCTCCGCTTTAGTGTCAGTTCAGTGGTACAGATGAAGATAAGTGTTTTCTTAAAAGCAACTGTCCAAATCTGGTAGGAGATTTAGAGACTTTGCTACTGAACTTGTAAGTGTCAAGGATGCTCTGGCTAACAGCAGTCAATATAAGACCTTTCTGGTATATGGTGGATAATGAAGGTATCCTCTGCCTGTAAGAGGCTGTGTCAAGTTGCAGAACCCAGATGCTGTGGTGCTCTGTTTTTTAGTATTGTATAAATTTTCTGCAGTTCAAATATTTTCATATTTACTTTAGAGAGGTGCACAGATGGGGAAAAAAAAGAAAGCTTTATACCATTCTTTCCCTCAGCCTCAAAGACGCCTTTGCTTTCTGGTTTATTCAGCTAACACAACATGCTGTCTGGACAGCTGAAATACAGTCCAAATACGAACATTATACCTCAGCTTGCTCTCACTGCAGCATATCACAATTTGAAGAATCTTTATATATCCAAACTGCCCTTGACATTCTATTTAAAAACTTAACCGTTTGCTTGAGACTTATGGCTCAAAAGAGTAAGTTTGCATTAAAATGACCTGCCTCTACCATTGAAAATCCTAACATCCCTTTAGCATAGCTGAGAGGCAGACTGTTCAGACAACAAAGAGAATTTCTAACAAAAAGACTAGTACTGAAATGGCCATTAATAAACTATAAACCAAAGGAATCGTCAGTGAAGGATAGTCCCTTATATCTGCTAGGTAGGGTGGTTACCCTGGGCTGTGACTGCTGTAGTTGTAGGAGGAAGCTAATTGAGAGCATCTCCTCTGCCAGCCACTTCTTCCTATTAGTGCACAAGATCAACTACATTTCACTATGGACCAGATCACTGATATGCTCAAAATCAAAAATAACCAAAAATAAGCAAATTAGGAGGAAGGAAGAGACCACCATCTTGTAAGATGGTCTTCTGCGTGTTTCATTTGAGCACATCAATAACAATAGCTTATTCAATCACATAATTAGAAATAATATATGTGGTCTGTTATTGACTTTCTACCAATATGAGATGCAGATGGAACTAACCATCTGGGGATAGGCTGTTGTCAAGGTATGTTTTAAGGAATACCATGACAAGTGTACTTAATACTTCACTGGAATACAGACTAATTTTAGAGCCAGATTCTAGGCCTTAGTCTCCTCAACTATTAATTTTTATTAACAAAATTGCTCATTTCTTCTGACTCTGTGCAACAGTTCAATGGCTCTAGTTGTTCCCTGGTAGATATCTTCCTGGACTTGCATTTCCACTAAAAATGGTAACAACATGAAGCAACTTGACTCCATACAAATTTAACACATCTTGCATCACTTTGTGCACTGTACTCCTAAGCAGAGGGAATTTATACTGAACATATTATGGAAGTGAGTTGTAAATCACTTTTCAACTTCTGAGGTGTCTGTAAGGATATGGATTGGAAACACCTTAAAACCTTAGCACTAACTCTTAAAAATGCCTAACAAAGACTTCAAGTGATGACATTGCATCTGAGATCAGCACAGGATGATACTTAAACTAATCTGGAAAGCAGTTATCTAAAAACAACAGCAACATAGAGGTTTATTTTCTTTCATATAAGTCTCAAGATGTAGATATTCCCAGTGCCATTTTTTTTTCCAGTAGGTATACACACAGAAAAAAAATGGGAAGGACAGTGGCTGTGCTTGCTGTAGTTACAGCTACAAAATATTTGTCCCCCTTTTTTCTTGCTCATCATATTCCAGAATGTTCTCCAGATGAGAAGTAGTTTCCAGAGCTTACTTTTGCACCTTCAGGAGTGCATTTTTGCTTGTTTAAAGTGTGAGAAAAGTCTCACTGGTTAGTGTTCATTTATGTTGGCAGAAATAAGGTGAAACTTACACAGCTTCACTAACAAAAATGACTTGCCACAGTCAAAGGAAAAAAAGAAAAAAAAAGGTTTATTTAGACTTAAAGTTGTCATGGACATAATCCCCACTAGGAACCAATGCCTCTGGTGGTGGTGGGAAAGATACATCAGAAAATTAGAAAAACAGCTGAAGCCTTGAAATTTATTTCCTGCTGCTTAACACTGCTCCAGCTTTATTATTTTAGTTCTGTTTTAGCTTGCCTTTGTAAATCCCGTTTTCTTCATCTGCACACATTTTCTCTGCCTGACCCAGCAGTTGGGTAAGGACAGAGCTTCTAGAAAAAGGAAAGAATCCTTACTCTCCCCACTGCATGGTTGCCCATCTTCCTCCTCCTCACCAAGAAACTAACAAAAAATATAGCCATAGTATTAGCACCCAGGGGGAAAATATTTATATATATGTATATATCTCTCATATGCAGCAGAAAACAGCAACCAGACAAGTTTTCCAAGTTTTTACTCTATTTTCTTCAAAAATACACCGTGTTCTAGGATTTCTGGACAAATTTCTTCATTTTTTGAAATAGTTTTTCATTGCAAGTACCAAAGCAAAAAAAAAGCCCGCTCTTCTATTGGGAAGTTTTTTTTTTTTTTTTTTAATATCTCACACAGGTTAGGTTTATATCCCCCTCTTTCTTTAATCCAAAGAGCAAATTCTGGGAATGCAACAGATCCTTTCATACCAAGGCAAGAACTTCTTAGTAGGGCTCTTGAGCACTGGTAATTTATTTTCCTTGCTGCTTAACTGACAAGAGGAAAGTATGATGAATATAAACTGCTACGACATGCACAGCAGCTGCAGTGACTTTTCTTGCTCTCAGCTTTAACCTGACTGGTTTGGGAATGACAGCTGTACTGCAGCCACAGATCCAATGGTAGCAAAAGTAGCCTCATAAGAGGCAAAAAAAGCTGAAAGCAAAATCAGAAGAGAAACTCGGGTGCACATCACCCTTTCCATTCCAAAAACAACATTCACAAAGGCAGGCTGCACATGAAGTGCAAAAGTTTCCAGAGTTGAATTAAATATCATTGCAAACAAACACCTTGGGCATTTCAGGTTAAGTTTGTGTCTTGACATTAATCTTTGTGTAGCGTGATAATCTTACAGTGTAAAGCATATCATGGGCACTGTACAACCTCCTGGAACTTTTCTTGCTGTATTTCTTGCCTCTTGAGGTTACACTTACAGAAACACTTAAGACATTGGAAAGCCAAGTCCAATTATTAGAGCTGTCAGAGTCACGCAGGCTCCTCTAAAACCAGTGCCCTTTGTGATTTTCTTTTGGTAACTTTTATTATATTACATATGGAAATGTTAGCATTAGCAATGCATATCATTACCTGACAGTGTTATTAATATATAATGAATAACCCAGTTTTGCATATTTTTAGATCTGCAACATCAAATACTAAAGAAACATGGGTATGCTCTACATGGAAGGAAGTGCACTAGCATTAAAAATATGTCCTAAGTGACAAGGGCTGAGCTGTAACTGCTGTAAATGCAGAATAAAAAGCCACCTATAAGGTAAATAATGGATGGAGGAAGTAACAGCTAGATGCAAGGAATAAGAATACAGGCAGCTGAGCTTTTTGTAGAGCTAGTAGTGGAGGAAAGAAAGCAGCAGGAAGGACCTAAGGAGTAGAATCATAGAATTGTTGAAGTTGGAAGAGATCATCCAGTCCAACCCCACTGCAAATGCAAGGTCACCTACAGCACGTGGCACAGGATTATGTCCAAGCGGGTTTTGACAATCTCCAGATCTCCAGTAAGGAATGTTTATTCTGGTTACCAGGGTTGTACAGCAGGTGACAATAGCCCTGGAGCTACAGGAAAATGCAGAGGGGGGCGGATTTCACAAAGGCAGACCGAGGCAAGGTTCTGGAGCACAAGGTGAGGCAACAGTAGGTTTAGTAAAATGGAGGTAGATTATTACACCAAAACTACTACTTCTGGATCTCTAGCAAGTTTTGAGTTCCAACTGTCCAACAGCCACCATGAGATCTAAGTTATTGGTTAAGCTTTTGTTTTGATTAATATGAACTAAATTCTGATGAAAGAGAAATCTGCATCTTTATGCATTTAAAAGAAGAAAAGAGCTTCTTTACTGAGAGAGTGACAGAGCCCTGGCACAGGCTGCCCAGAGAGGCTGTGGAGTCTCCTTCTTTGGAGATCTTCCAAACCTGCCTGGATATGACCCTGTGCCCCGTGCTCTGGGTGTCCCTGATGGAGCAGGGGAGTTGGGCTGGATGATCTCTAGAGGCCCCTTCCATCCTCAACCATTCTGTAACTCTATGGGTGATGCTATGAAACACCAAGCTGTTGCATAAATTTAAGGGTAAAATGGTATATTTTATTTCTTCATCTTAAATGATTTATCTGCTCCTACTGTGTTTTCCTAAAATCAGTAAACCATTTCTATATAAATATTTCCTCTCAGGGCGATATCATACCACTGCTATAAATTAGCTTTTCAAAGTAAAGAGGTATTGGAGTCAGATCATTACATCACTGTGAATATAGACCAAGATCTAGAAATTACTTTTCAGATAATAGATTTTTTTTCCCCTAGAAAGAAAAAATCTGGAACAAATTTCTTTATTAGATCGGTATAGTCCTGTACAAATAGAAAAAGAGAGAGAGATGCAGGAAGCAACAATGCTTTGCAGAACAGAATTACTAAGGAATTGCAGCATTATAATCAAAGTGGGACCATGAAAACAACCATGTCAGCTGTCAAAGCAACGCACTCAACACTACTTTTATCCAGTTACTGTGAATACAAACAGAAGCCTATTACACCCTAAGGCCAACAAGAATGGTTCAGATCTACTTACTCATATTGAAATAAGGTGAACAGCTGAATACAACTACTGTATTTTCCTATTCCTAATAGTGTCAGGCACGCTCTCTCTGTCAACAGTATACCGCTAGTTCTGCTTTAAGGCTAGTTCAGTTCTATACATAGCAAAACAACTGTGACATTCACTTTCCATCTTTGATAGTCATATAATTTAAGATATAATGTGTTGACATTGTTTTATAGAAGAAAGTGATATTTTAAAGCTCAGAAAGGTGTCCATAATCTCAGAATCTTATATTAGGAAGAGCACTAGCACACAGTGTTACCTCCAGCTCTTTCTGCTTGACCGTGATGATGCAAGGACAAGACATTTAGAAGTCTAAAATTGATCTGATGAACCTAAGTTCCAACTGTTCTTGTTGTGTGATTCATCCCAGGAAAAAGAGGCCAGACAAACCAAATCCAATACCTATTTTATTTCATCAGCTCTAACAGAAGCCAAAGGTCCTTAGGGGAGAAAGATTCCTGCACTGTACATGGTTTCAGTCAAGGATCCAGCAAGTTTCCACAGTCACCTAATTTCACTCTGGTTGAATGTTGGAAAAAACAAACAAACAAACAAAAAACCCCTACAAATGGGCACAGGAAAAATGATACTAACAAATGCCAAAGCAAGGCATTGCATACATAAAGTGCTATGGGATCTCAAGGCTTTAGGCCATTCAACGCTACCTAACTGGAATTCAAGACTTCATGGCCTGTAACTCACTAGATGATTATTAGAATATTTCTGTTCCCTTAAAGGAGAAGCCATATCTGCAATTACACCAAGAATGCTTAGAGATGCTGCATTAAAATTCACCCAGCTACTGCACATTCCAAAGCTCAAGAACAGACACACTATTACTAAAATATATGTACACTAATCTGACCTAAGTCAGTGCTACTCATCCAGGACCAAATTCCAGCCTAAGTTGGTCAAGCAAAGGGAATTATATTTACAGCATAAAATCCTTTCTTGATAACTCAAGTTCCTTGAAAAATCTCTATGCTTTCCTGCAGCAGGGCTGAGTCTATTGCTTGAGATTTACTCTCAGTTTCACAGAGAACAGCTTACCATACTCTGGCTCCTTAAAGGCATTTAATGGATCCAGCACAAGCACAGTTGGATAAGGGGTATGCCAAGTTGGAGGACTCATTCTCTACAGCTACTTGTTCAGTAGGGAGAGATAGCTGAAAGTGCACAAGTACTGCAAGGCTTAAATGACTAAGGAGCCAACATCACATTATTCATTCAAAGAACTGTCCCTTCATACTACACTCCCCCAGAAAAATGAGGCATAAATTCCCAAGCAATCTTAGACATAGAGTACTGCACAAGGAGTCCCAGCCTAACAATTAGCACTGAAATTACTTTGCTAATAAGGCATCATTACAATTTCTGCACCACTAGAGCTTCTGCTTTTCTGCATTCCCTTGAAGGAATCATTACAGCTAGGAGGACATAAAGAAGAGAAGAAAGAAAAAAACAAACAAACAAAAAAACCTTACATTTCTCTTACTCTATTCTGTAGATATATCCTCAGGATCACAGAGGTAGGACCATAATTCCTTCAGTAGCTTCATTATACTGAGCAGAAAAGGACCATACTGCTTATACAAAGCTGGCCTACACGGCCCGAAACCCTGCAGCAAGAATAGTTGCTATCTGCCTAATTGAATTGACCATTTGCACCTACTAGGTGCAGCTGCGCTATTTAAAGTTCTTGTACTACTTACATCATTCAAACATTCATGATTATAAGAGGTGATGTCTTAAGTAGATTTAAAGAAAAGACTTTCAAGAAAATACAACCCTTTCAGAAGTTCTGATTCAAGAAATGTGTTTCCTTTAACTTATCCTTCATTCCCATTTAGGAGATTTGCATTGAATAAAAGAATCATATCTCTGACAATGCAAAACATTCATAGTCATTGGCCACAATTTTACAACATATGTATTTGCCTTTTGATACAGAACATCTGTGAGCTAGCAACAGTAATAAATTTGAATGTTAGTACAGATGCTTTTCTGAATTTTAGGTCAAATGCTATCAAATGTAATGTATCAACTCATTAAGATAAAACAACTCCCTTTAGCATTAGGTTTCTGATAAGTTGCCTAGATCCAGAACTCAAGACATAGTAAACAGGTTCCTTTTCCCCGTAACATAGTGTAAATAGTGTAAATGCTTAATACCCACTAACAATTCTTATAAATCATGAAATGAGAAATCAGTGGTTAAGCCCTTACTAGGATAGGGGAACGTGATGATTTCAGCGTGTTTCAAAAAGGACATTCCTAAAATAGCTAGTTCTTCTGTAATTTTATCACAGTATAAGGCCTATGCTTAGTGGTTAGCCTGAATAGGTCCCTGATCTTCAACCGTAACAGTTTCAGTCTTGTCACATTTCAAACTAAGCCAGGACAAGCTTATGAGCTGGATCTTTTGAGAGAAGCAGCTTTTGAATATTTTTTTCATAATTCTATGGGTGAGCATGAAGTATTGCCTGCAGCCTTGCTGATCTTTCTAATGCGGGAGGGTTTCCTTCTGAGTTTCAGAGTACAGTGTCCATAACTACAGTCTGCTGTAGGTTCAAGACATTTCAAAGAAAGAGCTCCTCTGCCATACAGGGAGAAGTAAAGTATTCTCATTTGTAGAAAGTAGGACTTGAGACTGGCTGGAAGAGCTCCAATAAGTGGAATTTAGAGAAACTGTTTGTTATATCACATCTTATGCTGGGGTATCCATAGATAAGAGAGATCACCCTCTTAATAAACTTTGCAAAATATGTTCTTAATTTAGAGTCTACGTATCGTCACCAAGCTACCATTGATGATGAAGTGGTTTCCATGGAGATACTAGACACAGCTGGTCAGGTGCGTGACTATGTATATTACTATCCAATATCTTGACTGGGATAGACAGTAGAGAAGGGGAGTGTTGGCTGGGCATGCCCCACTTCTGGAGACTGAGCAGACAGCCTCTTTTCCCCACCATCAGCTTGATGCCAGGCCCACTGTACCCTTGTATAAGGAGCCCTATTCAAAGTTTTCAAACATCAGAAGAACAAAGGCAGAATTTGCATTAGCATTCAAATTATTTTTTTCTCATTCCTTTATTCTGGTCCATCCCAACACATGCTATTATTATGCTATTAAAAGTCTATTTATACAGTCAATTAATGAAGCTCGACAGAGCTTCCTAGAGTGACCTACGTGTGTAAATGATGCCACCAAAGTTTTGCCTCAGCCAGCCCTCCTTGCTTTGAAAACTTGGCAGGGGCTCACACTGAACAGCCCTGCTTCAAGAGACATGCTTCTGATTGCCTGCTACCACCTTGGCCACAGGCAGCTTGGCACCTTCACAGAATGCTACACAATAAAAAATGCAATAAAAAAAAAGGTGCATAGAGTACATAGTCAAGGAGATGGATATGGCTTTGCAGGCAGTGGGGGCCAATATCTATCCAAAGGGCTGTAGCCCTTTACCAAATACTGTCTTTTACCAAATAGTGTGTTCTAAAAGTTGGTGTCTGTCTTTTCAAAACAGGAGGATGCCATTCAAAAAGAAGGACATGTCCGATGGGGTGAAGGCTTCGTGCTGGTCTACGACATCACAGACAGAGGCAGCTTTGAGGAAGTGCTGCCACTTAAGAACTTGTTAGATGAAGTTAAAAAACCCAAGAATGTCACTCTCATCTTGGTGGGGAACAAAGCAGATCTGGATCACTCCCGGCAGGTCAGCACAGAGGAAGGCGAAAAGCTGGCCACGGAACTAGCGTGTGCATTTTATGAGTGCTCTGCTTGCACAGGAGAGGGCAACATTATGGAGGCCTTCTATGAGCTGTGTCGTGAGGTACGGCGTCGAAAGATGGTGCAGGGCAAGACTCGGAGACGGAGCTCCACCACCCATGTCAAGCAGGCTATTAACAAGATGCTTACCAAAATCAGCAGCTAAAAGAGTTGTATTAAGGTAGAGAAGCATTATAGAGCATATTAGCTTGGGGCAGGGAGGAAGCAAGCAGAACACATCTTAAGCAAGAATGATCCAAACTTTGCAATTAAAAAAAGAACAGAAAAAGCAAACCTTCCTTTTTGAGTAACATGGGTCAGACTTTCTTCCTGTTTCAAAATGTATTTAGCCACACTGCTTTTGGCTAACATTATCAACGAAACAAAACAAAAAACTCCAAAGGACTAGACGATTGTGGGGATTGGCATTGACAGAACATCTTCTGCTTCTACAAAGCTGGCTCCAATTCCCTCCAAGTTAGTAGTGCCTAAACATCATTTCCAGCCATCAGGTTCCGCAGTAGCCATGGAGGACTAAGACTCAGTGTTCAGTTCAGCAACCATCATAACTGATATTGCCAAGGACTGAACACACTTAGAGGCTGCTGTGTTGTACCACAAGATTCATCTGCCACCTTTCACCAGCTCTAAACTGGTGGATGGTGTGCTTTTACTCCAAATGGTCCTTGCTCATGTTATTTTGTCAAAGCTATGAGCGATAAGGCATGCATGGCATGCAAAAAAAAAAAGTAGGAAAGGCCTTTTTCAGACCCTATGATGTGTTTAGACAGGAGGACACACATTTAAGCAGGTCTGAAGTTCAGTTGCTTTTTCATATCCTGCAAAACCGCAAAACTCATCAAGAAATAATGAGCTGGTCCAGTGGCATTCAAACATTTTTCCCTCCAAGTGCAGTACTGTACTTGGGAAAATTGGTCTGTATGTACTGGGGAATCAAACTAAAAAGATAACCATATTACTATTGATTTAGTTGTGGGTAGTTTATAACTTTTGTTTACATTTTGCTTTTGGTCTGACTTCAAGTAGTTTTTCCTTCTTTGTCTTCTACTTAAAAAGAACTGAAACCATGGGAAAGGCAAGTATTTAAAGCCGTCAGTGTAAATCAGATGTAAATGGCCTTTACTGTATCAAAAGGCCATAACTTCCAGCTGTTTAAACTTCCAGATGTTGTTTGAAGTAATTTGTGGTTTAAACTAGCACAGAGCTTTGTAAGTTTATTTGGTACATTCAAATGAAAGTGCATTTTATCAGGTTTTAGTGCCTGGGAAAATAAGCTTTTTTTTTTTCTTTTTTCTTCTTCTTCTTTTTTTTTTTTTTTTACTCCTCTTCCTCTTTCTTTGTGCCTCTTGTTCACGGTAGTATTGTGGCCTTCTTCCAGTAGAAGCAAGAGATAAAGAACTAGGTCTGGGGAGACTTTCAGTTTATGTTTCTTACCAGTTATGTTGCAGTCCTTTAGGTATCTTGGTTTGGCATCACATAGAAGCACAGCCAAAGGGTGGGATGACAAATGGGAATATGAGTGGTATTCTCCTTTAAAGAGCATCCTTTTCGCAGCAATCACCCACAACTATTCTCCACTGCTTTGTACTCTGTATGGTTATTTGCCTCTGTGAGGAAAGAATGCCAAATTCTATCACAATTTGCCACAGGTGTGGGGGAGTGAGGACATTTGATCGGATAGCATTATATCCAGCTATAGTAAGCCACATAAATGGTGGTACAAACCATTATTAATCAAGCTTGTATATCCCTGTAACAGGGAAAAGTCCTAAGTTAGGCCTTTTCAACAGGGTTGACTTAACGGTACTTCACCAAAGTAAATTTTTAAAACATTCTCTCACCCACATCTCTAACCCTATGAACAACAGATGACATCACTTTCAAGTGCACATTTTACTTGAGCTGTGGGCTGCTATTTATTTTCTCTGCTTGCCCCAGTCTAGATGACAAAAATTCATTCACTCTTTTGGAATTTGTGTCTGTATTTTGCCCCGCATATTCAAGTATGCCACTGCACATCAGCTACAGTGGAAACCTCACTATGTCCTTTTAGGCAGGCAACAGATGAAATGTTACCATCTCTTTGACAGCTACTCCCAAACTATTGGTCATCTCTAACTTCTGTAAAAAGTCATATTTTGCCTTTCTAGTCCTTAAGTACTGCAGAATCAATACAAGTGTAAAAGAATAAGCTAGTGTTTATTCCTGCACCAGTAGTCATTAGCTGAAGGTCTGAACTTGCAGTCATGTATGTTATAACATCAGCAGTGAGAGTGTGCATTTTTTCAGGCACTAAGTCATTGTGTTATCTTTGAAATCAGCGATGTTGCGCCAATCTAAACAATTCCTTACCTGTAAATCGCATGGCAGCACAGTTCACAAGAAAAACTCTTATGTTGGTAATCTAAGCAACCAGCTGAAACTCATTTATCCCTCTCTAGGACAATATGATTTTTTTTCCTTCCCCTCTAAAAACCTGTCTTGGGTTTCAGAGTTGAGCTGCTTTTGAAATACAAAAAGGTAATATATGAACTACAACAGAAAATAAGTTAATCACATTCATACTGGGAGAGCTGAAAGAGAAGCTAAGTTATGGCATTAATATCTTTCAAAAGAATCTCAGCAAGTTACATCTTTGCTGCGCTGTCTGGTATGGGGAAGTCATAAAATCCCGGTGAAAGAAAATGTTCTACTGTGAAAACATGACTTATTACATAAAGAACCTCTAATAAAAATAGTAACATTCCTTTACAAAGACTGAATTTGGAAACTGCCAAATATGATAAATATTCAGTCAAAAAGGAGGCTTCTATTCTGTGACCCTTCCTCCTACACAAACACAGATTTCTTAATTGATCTTTTTTTTTTTCCCCTCTATGCAATGGGCTTCTTGTCAAGCCAGTTACAATACAGTATATTACAATCTGTTGATACGTAATGCATAGTATTAAATGCAATCTGATTTACTGCTGATCACAATGTTGCAACATATTATCAGCTATACTATAAAAATTTTCTTCAATGCGCAAATTGAGCCAAAATGTGCTGAGGAACTGAAAAGGCCAAATGTAACATGAAGTCAAATACAGTAGCCTTTTCACAGCAGACATGAACAGTTTAAATTCTGTTTTTACTACTGCAATTTAAATGTGCATATATGACACTAACATTAATCTGCCCCTTTCATTTCTGTGGGAAGGGTGGAGAATAAAAAGAAACACAAAGGGAGAAGAAAGGCGAGGTATACACTTGTCTTCTACAACAAGTTGATTGCCATTTATGAAGTTTTAAAATATTTATCTTCAATTGATGAAGAGTTAGTGATGCCCATGCTGCAAGATCTGGATCAGGAGTCAAAACTTCCCTAGAACTTTAACAATTTCTGTATCTGGGAGTTCAGTGCAAATAAAGATGGAAGTGAAGGCCAGCCCTTAAGTTTGCACTTGGATCCAGACAAGTTGTCCCCAAACGTGGGGATGGTTGCATTTGGCAGTTTGCTACAAGGCTATTTGTTTTTTATATATATAACGATCTGTATGCATTTTTACATTAAAAAAATACGAAAGCTTGTGCTTGTAGATAATATATAAGAAAATATAAAAATAAAGATTAAAAAAATGCCGTCTGTACTGGACTCTTGTGAATTGATCTCCCTTCAGTTGTCTCCAAACTCTTGTCTTCCAGCTTTTAGGGAGCCACTTCCTAAATTCCTGTTTTTGCTTTTATTTAGCTTTTATCTCAGGAAAATGAACAGTGAACTTTGCCCGAGTAAGCACTCAAGCATTTGGATCAGTTTTTCCAAAGTTGTGTGGCTGCTAGACTAGCATTTCTAGCATTGAGAGATCAGACAATTATAGGGAAACAGAACCATATGCCATTGGTAGCCAATTCAAGGCTGATAGAAAAAAGCTACAATGCCAGGTTCAATGAAACACACTGGAAGCCCTCCATTCAAATATTCTCCTGCCAATTAAATGACATGGATCCTGATCCCAAGCTTCCCAGGTAAAATCCTGGGCTAAGAGGTCTGGGAGATTTATGTAATAGATTCAGTTACCTTTTCACAACTGTGTCCAGTCTCCAAGGATAAATACAATGTCCTATGGTTCTAATTTATTCCATGTATATAAAGCATATCATAGTAATGATGCATAACCACACACAGTTCTAGGTTTAAGCTACAGTGGCAGAGGCTTCAACACAGCTGAGCTGGAAACCACTAACCTCACTTTGCTACAAATCTGCGTGAACCAAGTAATCTAAAGCACGGATCATAAACTTCCAAACGACAGTAGGATGTAAGAATGTCATCTGCAGCAGAGAAGCGCATGAAGTCTGGAAGCCAGCTCTACAATGTGAGGTGAAACCTCCCAGGATTAGATAAACCATCTTTCTAGTCACTCTCTGCTGCTATAGCCCTGAAAAGCAACTTTCAGTTACGTCTGGCTGCTCTGTAACTTGCTTCTATAGCAACCAGTCAAAATAATCTTTCCTGCAAAATAAGTAGCAGCAGTCTTAAAGGTTACGTACAAACAGGCTTTGGGGTTCCTTATTTTTTTTCTTTTTATGGCTGAAACCATTTACATGTCTTGAAAAGAAAAAAAACACTTATAAAGGCAGAACTTTTGATTAACAAAGGCTCCTTGGCAGGTTCATTTAGCTGCCTTTATGTTCTTCAAATAATTAAGCATACAGTGAATACAGTGTCATTTTAGAAACTACTATGTTATGCATTGTATTTCCATTACAGATGCCAGGCACTAATTACCTCAAAGTTATGCAA
>JAVCKT010024522.1:0-16474 GCA_032273925.1 Rhynchotus rufescens | reverse complement strand
TTAAATTAGTTATGTTTAGGATATCTCACATGGAACTGTAACTTAAAGGTTAGAATGCACAGGCCTGGTTTCTAGGGTTAATCTTTTTAAAATATTTTCATTGAACAAAAGGGCAATGAATGCATAGTTCCAAAAGAGATGGTAAGAGCCATTTACGCAACTCCTCCACAGAGAAAGAATGGATGCATTTGGATAAGAATGTTAAGGTAGTCTCAAGTTAAAATTTAATCCTTGTTAAAGGGTCAAAACCAAACCTGAGTGAGTATTCCATCTGCTGAGTAGTTACATGACAGACACAGACTATTATTCTTTCCACCCAAATAGCATCAGCAAAACTAAAACTATTTGTTTGATGGTGGAGTTTTTCTGGCAAATTAGCCATTCATTAGCAGAAAACAAATCATCCTCTGCAGTTCCCCAGGATCCAAAGAAAAATGACATGCCAATTTCTAGTATTAGGTAGCTGCCATTGATCTTGAAATAGCTCTCAGTGAGTATTACGACTGCAAATTATGTCAATACAAATGCAATAACAAAACTCTCTAGCGAATGATGATTGTTCCTTCAGTAATTGTATGTATCATTCCTGTAATTATAATGTTATTTATTATGTTAATTTATTACAGTATTCCTATTAATTGTTTCTAAATGTGATTGGACTACTTGCTATTTCTGACACTTGATGCAGCTAGAAGTGATATGGTCCACATTTTAATTAAATCCTTAATGCTGTTCTTGTTTGGTATGTGTTGCATTGTTGTGGGGCTATGGATATTTTTCTTTTTTTCTTTTTCTGTTTTTTATGGGACTTTTTTGATAAAGATGTGCTTGTAATGTCAAACAAAGGCATTTGACAATTATCAAAAAAATATGCTCCCCACTCCAGCTATCTTTAGGGTGAGCCTGAATAAATATATATATAAATTTATGTTTATACACACACACACACAAACCTACATATATGTGTTTTGCTTTAAATATCTGGCTATAATTTATACAATAACACTAAAAAAAGGATATGTGTATATATATATATCAATTCTTAAAGGTAAGACCTTATTCTGAAGTTTGGAAAGGATGAATTAACATTTTGGGAAAGACCCTGAAGGTATTCCTGAGCCTTCTATTGGCAGGAGCTAGGGGAGTATGTTCACATCTTCACTGGTTGTCAGAGAACTCGGAGAAGAAGCAAAAAGGAGCCATTGCCTAGAGGCATTGCACTCTACCATGCCCAATCCTGACTTTTTTTTTTTTTTCTGGAAGTTAGCCAGAGAAGAAATGCATAAGAAATCAAGAAAGAAATCAGCAGCAAGGCTGGGCAAGCAATGATAAGGGGAAGAGGTGAATGACAGCTAAAAGTAAGTTGAATGAGTACAAATGGAAGTTTTAACTTAAAGTGTCTTACTAAGCACAAACTACCCATGGCCTCAGAAGCCCCAGAAGACAGTCTTCGTGGCAGGCCAAGTTATTTAAACAGAAAGGTCAGACTGTCAAAGAAACCAAACTGTATCACAGAGCTGTTGGGCAGCTGATGAACTGGGAGGTAATTTAATGAATTCCTCCAACTGCATGCTTCAGTATTTCAGACTTGTAGATATTTTGGCTCCTTATCTGGCAATGCAACACATAAGAGCTCACTGAGTTCTAGGTAGAAATAATTCTCAAGAGAAGTAAAGGAGAAAAAGCAAACTCTAGCCCCTTTGTACCACCAGAGTGCATTCAGTTCCAGGATTATTTGTGTTCCATCATCTGTTCACCTTTTCATAACTGTCTTTTTCTTTTTTTTTTTTTCTTTATAAACGGATTCTTTTTTAATTCCTTTAAAACAAAAAGAGAAAATCTTTGCTGCTGAACTACAGGCAAAGTGCTCTGCGGAATGGTTCCTTCAGGTTAGTCCCTTTTTTCCCTGCTTATAGTTTCCCACTCCCTTTTTCCCCTGGTTATGGATTACATAAAACAAAAACTTTGAAATAGTGTACACCGTCACCAAACTTCCAGACATGGGTCTGAAGCAGTAATGTTTCTAGTTGGTTGCATTTCTCATTAGAAAGATTCAACAAAAAACATGCAAAAATTCTTTTTTAGTAAAAAAACGAGTTCAGTAATTAAGAAGCATTTTATTTCCAGATCAAAAAGTGCCTTTTCATCAAAAATAAATGAAAAGAAAGTTCAGAGAAAGAGAAAATACTGTTCCCAATTTTCATCAAATTATAGGTACTTACATTCATTGAATATTTAAAAGACACAAGAAATAAATTACAATTATGAAATTTGTCTTTTTTTAATTGTATTTTTATATCCTCACATGATTCCCATGAAGAAATATTCTTGTAAGATTGAAGAATCTGCCCTATGAGCGAAGCCTGAGAGAGCTGGGCATGTTCAGCCTGAAGAGTAGGTTGAGGGGATCAGTGTGTATAAATGTTTAAAGGGAGAGAGTGAGGAGGAGGGGGCCGGCCTCTTTTCAGTGGTGGCCAGCGATAGGACTAGAGGAAATGGCCACAAGCTGAGGCACCAAAAGTTCCACAGGAGCTTAAGGAAAAATTTCTTGACAGTGAGGGTGACAGAGCCCTGGAACAGGCTGCCCAGATAGGCTGTGGAGTCTCCTTCTCTGGAGGTCTTCCAAACCTGCTTGGACACAGCCCTGTGCCACGTGCTCTTGGTGACCCTGCATGTGCAGAGGGGTTGGACTAGATCTCTAAAGGTCCCTTCCAACATTAAGCATTCTATGATTCAATGATTCTTAGAACAGATGCACAGAAGGTTATAAGCAGACAGGAGACTGTGCCAATTCCAAGCTGCACAGTGGCTTCTACCCCACAAGTGACCCAAGAGATGACTTACCTTGCTTCAACAGCATCTCACATTGAATCTTTCATGCACAAGGAGAAGGCAAGCTCACTTCTTCCAAATGAGCTGCATACAAGTACACTCTAATATTACCAGAGCTTCTTGCTGGGATCAAGGACTCTTTATGATAGGAACTTTGTAAAGACATGACGGCAAGCTAGTTAATTGGTAGTAACTGTGGTCTGTAAGCCAGCATGTTAACTCAGCCTGTGGATACTGAACTTCAATAATAAGGGAGAACTTCAGAGAAAAAAAAGTCACAAATCGTTGGAGAGGTTAGTACACAGCCAAATTACATATACACTTAGGCAGGGGACCACATACACTGAGGCCTCAGGGAACAATCCTTCCAAACACAAATCTTAAACATAGAGAAGATAAGCACCAGTTGTGGAGGAGAGCAAGAGGAAAGGAAATTAGCAAGGAAACTGCAATGAAATGTGGTCAGCAAATGAAGCAATTATGAACTCAGACTACCTAAACAGAAATTGCACCACAAGGAACTACATTATGAGAAATCTGAGAAGATCTTAGCACTCTTGCTTCCACTTCCAGATAGCAGCATTTAGTTCTAGGCATTTTGAGTTTGGAAATAGATAAAGTGTCAACTTTCAAAGCAACTCAGCGGACAGAGAAGGAATGGGTAGAGGAAGGAGACATATAGACAGAAAGATGAAAAAAGGAAGTGCCAGGAAGCCACAAGAACCAGGGAATTTGGTCCAGTATGCAGAGTACCCTGAAACAACCAAGTGGAGATGTGATTCCATTTGAGGTAGGTGTAAGGTGCAAATAACAAAGACAGACAATTATTACATAGGATGATCTACAGAAAAGCAATCTGAGCATAAAAAGACAATAAAATTTAAACTAGATGTCATCAAGAAGCCTTCCTTGGGAAAGCTGGCCTCTTCTCCCATGGGAAGCAGGGAAGCTGTGCTATTTGGGACATTTGCAGCTGTCCTGTAGAAAACATCCAAGAATCCCCTACAGAGAACATCTGGAATGAATTATGCATAATTCCTACAATAGGCAAGGCAGTCATACTGGGCCATCACCATTGCTGCTTTCTCTCAAGCTATACAGTATAGAAAACATAGAAAACAGTTTCTTTCTGTTTTTTTCATGAAATTTATGCTTACTCATTACTCATTTTTCATTGCTCATATGAAAGTAACTCTGTTCAGCAGCTGTCTTATGCTTCCAATAACAAGACACAAACAGACCAATAAAGAAATTGATACGTGTTAACGTGACTGAAGAAAAACTTTTGAAGTCAGGCTTCACTCCTGCTCTTTGTTACTTGTCAGGATTTCTTATTTTTAGGCCACCCAAAACAGCAAGTATAGAGACTCTTGGCTCAGACACACACCCCTGTTCCCCCAGAACATGGTACTCGCTGGTTTCCTGCCCTTCACTCTGAGATGCACTCAGCTCAAGTCACGTCCCACAGCCACAGAGCCGCTCACCCACCCTTCCCATTTCACAGCAAAGAGCAGAGTTGGTCCAAACGGCCGCCCATTTGCCATGAGCCCCCGAAGTGCAATGTAGACACGCACGTGGCGACTCGAAGACCCCAGCAACTCTTCTGAGAGCTGAGGCCAGGGCATCCAGTGATACCTGGCAGCCATCCTCACACAGGGCTGCCCCCTTGCTGGGGGGCTAATGTGGAGGCCACAGGGACCCACGAGGACCAGCACGGTACCCACAGGGGCTAGTATGGTGTCCTCCATACAGGGAGGCTCCCAGGGCCCAGTGGCAGCAGGACGATTTGGTGTCGCCTCCGCTCACCCCTCTACAGCCTCTCTGGTCTGTGCCCAGCAGCAGTAGCTCAAATCCACAGCCTTTGCATTTTGCTCTCTCATTTCTAGAGTCACCTCCAGACCCGCCGGGCTGTTTGCCTCTCCCCACGCCAGCTGCAGGCTGTCCGCGTGCTCGCTGCCTGCACGCTGTCTGCTCTCACTTCTCCTCTGCCTCTCCCTGCCCTTTCCTGCAGTGTCGGCCTCCTCCCTTCTGCACACTCCACCTCCTTCTGTTCTGCCAGCTAACGCAGCACAACTTGCTGCTGATAACCGCCAGCCCAGTTCTCCTCACCAAGCTCTTCTACAGGCCTCTTCCCTACAGCGCTGCTCCCCATTTGCAAATGGAGCAAATGCAGCCAAAAGTTGTTTTCTCTTTACTGAGGAGCAAGAACTAGTGGGATTTTAGCTCCATAGCCTACCTCTAGTGCCAGATTTCTTCTGTTTGGAAGATACAAACTGCACCTCCTTATAGGCAATGCTATGCTATGTAACGGTTTTCCTTGCCTCCGATCTAGGAGGAATCCTCTGAAACAGGGAAGAAAGCTTTGCAGCTTTACGTCAGCCACATAACCTGTTTGCATTCATTCATGCTAATGCTTAATCCCTCTTTTAATCTTAATAAACTCTTTAGTACAATGATATCCTATGGCACTAGGATAGATACGTTAATTCCTTGACTCAAAGCCAGAAGTCCCTCGAGTTTTTCCACCAACTTCCACACATTTTGGATCAAGTCAGGCTCAAAAAAGAAAAAATGTTCCTTAAGAATTTTATGCTACAAGCTCCAGGCTCCCCCTTTTCTTACCATTTCTAAGATGGGTAGACATCAGACTGGAACAAGTACAATATGAACTAAGCTGTAGGCAGGAAGAACTTTTTGCCACCTCTACAGAGCCAATATTATCTTATTTCTGCTGAAGGGCTTAGAAAATTCATACCATGTGACCACCTAGGATTTCTTTCTGAGCGCCAACAAAAGATGGCCCCTGTGTTCCTAATAGTAAAATTTCCTGGTTTGCTCTCCAAATAATTGTAGCTGCAGATTACTCAACAGTGCAAACAACTATTCGCTGCCCTTCGTTTATCTTCAGCTGACATTTGTTGCAGAGTTGCATTAGCTTAAAAAGTGACTGCTCATTGCTTGGGTTACAGCAGGTGACCTCTTTGGCTGCTCCAAATGCAAAGTAAAACCCAGTCTGCGGTAGCTTCTGCTCTCATGCCTCCTTCTTGCTCACAGCAGGCGCAGAGCCCAAGCACAGCTCATTGCTGCAGTGCAGCTGCTGAGCAGGGTTCAGTAACCTGCAATGGCCAGATTGCTTTGAGTTACTGATCTATAGCTTCTAGTCAATTCACTAAAGAGATGGTTAAAGGCTATTTGGTCAGACCCTGCAATATCTTCATGGAAACAGATTTGTGATAGGAGAAGGGTTTTGCCTCCAGGCAGCGAAAGTAAAATCAGATCCAGTGGCTGGAAACTAGTGTTTGACAAGCTCTGATAACCACATTGCTCATATCTGACAGAAGAAACAATGAACCTCAGAAACAAATTCTCACATGGTGTCGCCTCACATGCCTTCAACCCAAGCCCGTGTGGCAGGATAGAGAACATGCTGTGGCTGACACCTGCAGCTCGGACAGGAGTTCACAGCCCATGCCCAGGGCTGCTGGAGAAGTTTTCCGGTCAGGGATATACAGGAGAGCACTACGATGATCCCAACTGGTCTGGATCATCTATCACCCATCCTGGCCTCTTGCTGCAGCAGTGGGAGCCCAGAAGCTGCACAGAGCTGTGTTTGGACGTGATAGCCTTCATGTTCACACATAAGCACAACAAAACTGTTTGGAAAATGAGCATATGCCTTATACAAATGTTACTGAGTCTGACACAGACCCTGCAAAATTACTAACCTGCTGCTAAAGGACAGACAGAATAGGACTTCATTGCTGTCTTCTGCATGCCCAATGTAAATCAGAAATATTTGGAAAAGTGTGGAAAGATGAAAATGTCTCTAGCAAATCAGAAATAAAGATTCCTCATGCAAAATATTTTGTCTACATCTGTAGCCAATAACAGATGCATAGGGGAAAATACAAGACAACAAAATATAACAATATGTCACTAACATGATCAAGTAGCTTTCACGGATTTCAGTCAAAGAGATGCTTAGCCAGGGAGGATCTATTTGTATTTCATAGCACCTGGTAATTATTTTTTTGTGACTCAGCCCAGAGACTTGTTGTAACAATATAAACCCTTACTAGTCACCACATCCTGAGGCAAGAAGTTCACACAAAATAGTCTATTAGAGAACAAAAGAAGGGTCACTTTTTGAATAACTCTGAATATAGAAAATATATATATATTTTTTTTATGTTGATATCTATCACCTGAAAGTTTCTTTGATACTTGCCTTTGGAGAGGTAGTGATATGCTGGCCAAAGCAGAGTATTCCTGCTCCTCCTTTCCCAGTGTCCCAAGGCAAAGAATTCCATTGGCCACTTTATGGACAATAAATGATATATTCCAGGTTAGAATATTGCTGCCTAAAAATTATTAAAAGTTCTAAATCCTTCCTCATCAGAGGTGGTTGCAAAACTTTAAATAAGGTTACAATATGTTACAGTAAGCGAGGGTTGGAGGTTGTTTTTGTTTGTTTGTTAATTTTAAGTTGGCAAAGAACAGCATTTCAACACTTCAGATAAGGCATGGTGGCAATTAGCAGAAGTTACTGGAACCTGTGCCAGGTAAGATAATCTTTACAATTACTGCATACTCCCAGTAGTCACAAAATAAACAAATACGACCTTCCCCCGGACACGGGGTGAAACTGTGCTGCTGAAAATTGACTTGTTTACCTTAGTCCCTACACATTTACTATAACGGGTAGCAAGGCCAGTTTCCTTCTTCCTTTAGAGGAAACTCAGCTTCTCTCACATGCCCTGCCTGGAGGGACTATCTTACACAGTAACATCTGGGGCGCCAGGGAGAATTTGAGCTACTAACACAGAAAATCAGGGCGAGTTTGATCTGGTTTTCCCCTCACATGTTTATGGGACTTCTTACATGCACGAATCTGAGAAAGCTCCCTTTTATGACAATGGTATTCCTTCAGAGGCCATAAAAACTGAGCCCTGAAAGCTCCGGCCGAGCCCTGCCAGCCCGTGCTTGTTTCTGGAGCCCTGGGGCAGTGGTGAGGCACTCCCATCACAGCCTCACGATCCCATCCTGCCACCCTTTGCCATCCTCTAGCCTTCATCCTTCTTAGATGGGCATCCTTTGGTTGCCTTGTAAGTCCATCAGGAAGCAGGGAAAGGAAATCCGGAGCAGCTCCTGTATTCCCAAACACGCTGCCAGAAGAGCCCGGCCGCACAACGGCTGCCCCACAGAGTCATGGATGGCAAGTCCTCGCTTGCCGCGTCCTTGAACAATTTATTCATCGGTGGTGCTGAAAGTTCCTCTTCCATAAAAACATTCAAGGAATTTTTAAAAGATAATGAGTGTGGCACCACGGGATTGTTAATGCCTGATATCGGAGTGTGGGCTGGAGAAAGCCCTGCTCCATCCTAACCCTGAGCCCCGCACGCGTGACAGGAGCAAGACCCTCCCGTCCAGGGCCACGAGCAGTGCCAAGGGGACGGATACTCATCCGTCCTGCCCAGCGCTCGTCTCAGGATAAATTCCTCCAACAGGTAAACAGTGACTTGTGCTAAAATAAAGACCACCTGTTGGAAAGAATTTACTTGCACAATTTTATAAAACTGATTTTATCTTGTAGCAATTCACTTCAGTACTATTACATAAGTAAGAATTAATTCTTATTAGAAGGAAAGAAAGGGGCTTTGGGGGAACTATAATCACATAGTTAGCACTACTAGGTATTATCTGAGTTCTCCAAAGCTGTAAACAAATGGCAGTTTGGTCCTGTTTAGGCCAGTGAAATCATAGTCATGACTTTGCATGACACAAGCAGAGAGATACAAATAGCTTATTTATATTTATTTTGTTTTCTGACCTCTGTAAAAATAAGACCGTGTGACTTTGCCAAAAGTTAAAAATACAATTAAAGAAGAAACAGCCACAGACTTCTCCTAATCCCAAGTCAAAATAAAACTCGCCACAGCAGAGTGACCACTCTGGTCTCCTCTATAAACATGAACTCACCTCCCAAGGAAGTTGTTTCAAAAGGCAAAGTGTTTTAATAAATTGACTCACTCACTAGGATACACTAAATGCCAAATAGCCCTTTTGCTCTGTATCAGGTTTGTTTTGCCATACATCCATCAATGACTTGAGTTAAAAAAAAACTTGCTTTTTCTTCAAATCAGCTATGATTGCCTATGTGGATACACCACCCTGGTCCCACTGCTGAAAGAGATGCTGCACCACAGGAATATGAAAGGCACCAGGAAAACGAGAATTATTCAATAATTTTCAGTCTGTGGCCTCTAGTCACCAGGGCGTCCATGGACTACTTTTAAAGGGTCTGGGAAAAAAAGCAAAAACAAGACTGACTCTTGCCACTAGGGTTTAATTTAACAGCCAGGGACTCACATTCCATTAGAAAAAATCTGTAATCGTATTGGAAAAATATAAAAAACATCATCTAATGTTAATGGTAATGTAGAGAAGTCCATGCACCCATCTAAAGAGCATGAACCTGTTCCACACGTACCACTTCCAGCATTACAAGTGTTTCAACAAGTTACAGCGTGAAACTCTCTCTAGTCAATGTACTTTGCTTCTCAGCAGCATTTTGTAGCCCTTGCAGACCTCTCACTGCTGTAGCTATTTTCTCAGCAGCATCTACACCCACACAGTTCAGTGGTTTCACCATCTTTCTCATGCTACACTATCTGAGCCCTTGGCATTTCTCTGAGTCAGGGGGCCCTGCTTTCATGATCCAAGTAGGAATATTACTGAACTCTCTGTTTCTGCATTGTAGATTTGTTTTGTTGATTACCAAGCCAGCTCAAAATCTTCCTGACTGATTAAGCATCCCCAGGTCCACTCCATAGTGCCCCAGCCTGGGTACAGCCACCTTGTGACAGACACCCCCAAATAATCCTCTGTTGGGTTAATATTCATCGTGATGGATTGCTTGTTATATCACTCATTTGTTTGTAGACAGACCTCAGAACTAACACCCACCAAGATAGCTCTGGATTGAGAAATAGTCTGACTAATACTTTGTCATAGTACAGTCTGCCCAGCTAATTTGGCGCTACAGAGAGATGGAGCTGCTAGTGAAACTAGTTTACTTTTCTCTGGATCTAAATGGCTATCTCTGCCTAGCACTGCATTCATATTCCAGGTCTGCCTGGAGCCAGCTCCATGACATCTGTACTGTGAAATTTAGAATCAGACAATCACAGAACCATTAAGGTTGGAAGGGATCTCTAGAGGTCATCCAGTCCAACCCCCCTGCACACGCAGGGTCACCTAGAGCACATGGCGCAGAGCTGCGTCCAAGCAGTCCTACCACTGGCCCACCATAAGACCCTTCTTATCACGTCAGATTGCAGTACTGCTATTTACTGTTTAGCCACTCTGTGACTACAGACATTTTCCATGAAGTTTACAATTCAGGAAAACCTAATTATTAGTTCTGAAAAAATAAAAGAAATTAGAAGGCAACTGGGATGGTGTCTGCAAGCAAGACTACCAAGACAGCGAGCACAGTCCACTGTGGAAAGGGGAGAGGAATGGGTAGCCATGCTCATCACAGGCCCACGGACACATTTCTGCCTTCTTTGTGAAAGCACATGTGTTAAAGCTTTTAAATAATATCTCTGATTTAGTATGTATTTGAGACAGGCCTTTGGAGGCTCAATATAATGCCACAGGCTCACCCTACATTCTTCTCCAGCATTCACTATAGACAGAGATCAGAAAAATGGCAGTAGGTATATGAACCCTGGGGCTAACCCGATATGGATAGTCTTAATTTCTCAAGCTGACTGTTTCAAAAGCTAAGGAAAGAAGTTCTCCTGGTTCTGATGTCCCTATAGTCAGAAAAAAAAAAAAAAAACACAGAGAAAAAATGTCAGAATTGTCAGACTGCCCTGGTGCTGCACAGAAGCCACAGTAAGCAGATCCAGCTGAGAGCTAGGAAAAGGGAAGGGCAAGACAGGGCAGGACAAGGAAAAGATGTGACCAAGACAGAAAGATTACTTATTACATACTCTGGAATTCAGGCTTGGGCCTAGATGTAGCCGAGTCTGTCAGCCTGGTTGCAGGAGAGCCACAGAATAATGAAAACATTAAAGCCCCTTAGCTGGGCGAGGTCCCCGTCCTCCCTATGGCCCTGTCCTCTTACAGAGATCGTGTTAGGCACCATCTATATAGCAGCTTCCTATGCCTAATTACATCAAGTGTGGTAGAGGTCTCTAAGGATGGGGTTCAGCTCTCCCAATTTTAGGTATCTAGAGTACATCTGCCAACTGGGATCTAGTCAACAAAGTCAACAAGGGCTGAGGAGTGATTCCTCTCACCCAACACAGACATTGGCTTCACGATCACATGGATCATACCCTAGGCTCATACCTAGTTATACTGACTAAATCTCTGGGGACTAAGAAGAATATCTAAAGTGTCTAGCTCAGATGTGAGCACATGCATGTTACTAGATGTGGCTGTCAAAGTAAGAATCCTAAACTAAAGATTCTTAATCTGAAATTCAAGAAAAAAAACAAACAAAACAAAACACAAAGTTAGTCCAAAATTCAATGAGAATTAATTCTGACAGTAATAACAGTGATCTTATAGTTTTCACGTAGATAAGTACTCAGGGAATACAGACAGGAACAAACTAAATTCTCAAGCCATTGTAATGATGTTATTACTGTTAGTTAAAGAGTATAATTTTGATTTGCATTCCAAAAACTTCCAAAAGCATCCAAAAATCCTTAGCAGGGCTCAAAATTTCCTTATGCTAAGCACTGTACAGCCATGCAATAGAAAGACACTCCCTGCTGCTGAAGAACATAGACAGGAGCAGTAAGGTCTGTGCACGGTTCCTGTCCATTTTCCCTGACTTCTTCCTTTCCCTGCCCTTCCACATGGGGTTCACATCACTGCCCATCTCTGCCAAGCGGCTGAGCTGGAACACAGCAGCACTTGGATGCAGACTGGGCTGCCCCAGACCAGGGCATGTGGGGTTGTTGTGAACTTCCCGACTTTTCAAGGCCAGATTCATACGATGACATTTCAGGTTTTCTTTTGGAGGTTCTTTCAAGATGCCTCAAGAGCTTCAGCCAAAACTTTCAACAAAATGAGGTAGCAGAAAAGAAAATTAGAAATATGCCCCGAGTAAGTTGGCAAAGTATTTGATTTTTGTACAGAACCCAGAGTATTTGCGGAAAAAATGTGAAGGAAACACGCTCATTTGTATGATAAATTCTGAAGAATTCCTTTTTTAAACTGTTTACTACCCAGAAAGGAATTAAATATTCAGATAGGCTTAGTGTAATTTGCTAATGGAGGCAGAAAAAAATGTAAAATAATGCTTATTTTTTTCTGTACTCCAGGTTTAACTTCAAGTGTGTGTTGAGTACCTGTCTCCATGTATGTTCATTAGTTTTTTGTTTAGTCTTTAAAATAAGGTCACTTGCCTTTTTAATTCAAACAGCAAGATCAGAGATATGCAAGGCTTTTTTTTTTTCTTTTTTCTTTTTTTTTTTCCAGTTGAAGTTTTCAAATAAAGCCCGGGAGGCTTATTAAAGTTGGAGCTGGGAAAAAGGAAAGAAAAAGTCCAATCTTGGACATAAATCTCTGTATTGGCAGCTAGGGATGTGACTCTCAGGAGACAGGCCAAGAGAAGAAAATATCTGGAAAGAACAGGAAAGAACAAAGAAGAGGAAATAACTGGATTTAAAGGAGCTTGCTTGTGAAAGACCTTCTCAAGTATCTGTAAAAATCCACAGATTTGCTAAATCGTATGAGACAGTTGTATAAGCAAATAGAGAATATATGATTTCAAATTACCAAAAAGTAGATGGAATATATGTTCTCAAACAGTTTGTTACCTGTTAAATGGAGGATGGAACTTTGAGAGCTATAGAATAAAAGGAAAATATGTAGAAATTAAATCACGAAGAATTATAAAAATATATCAACTGTATTAGATATACAAACCCATTAGTTACTTCAGTTTGTCATTTTATTATCCTGTAAGCCATTTCCCACCAAAGGAAAACAACAATGAAGAACTAGGTCAATTCGGGACATGTCTTACATTATATCCTCCCCTGCTGTATGTTTGACAGAACATTTCAGTTTACCTGCTAAGAATAGTCTCATTAAATCAAGAGAAATTTGAAAAATAAGAGAATATACTTGTACATTTGCACTGGGTAAAGTGCACCTAACACAAATCACAATTTCATTTTGTGCAAATCAACGTTTTTCCTTTTCCTCCAGGGAGAGAGTCTTACTGAGCAATGGAGAGGTGTTTAAATCACTAGCACTGAACAGAGAGACATGCACAGATCGGCTCCATAGAGGAAACAATTTTAGACCATAGGTTATGGCTTTTATTAAACAACAACAAAAAAAAAATACAAATACATAATAGTGCTAATACCCTTTTTTGCTTTAAACTGTGTGCTACAAAGTGTGTCAGCATGAAAAGACTAAATGAAGTTACTGCTATTCACAGCACAACTAGCACTTCTGGTTAAAATAAAGGCAGCAAAAAATAAAGGCAGCATAAAAATAGCAATGTTCTGAACTTATTTAACTCTGCAATGAAGTTAAGCCCTGGGTGCCAAAATTTTAGTGTATTTCTAAGTTCAATTTACATGAAAAAAAAAGCCCTTTCACTCAAGTGTGATGTAAAGTGGATATCCTGTAGATAGAGATGAATGCTGATAAACTTCAGTCACCCTCTTATCATCCCCACGATGTATCAAGATATAATTCTCCCAGAATTGACATCAAAATTGTTTACAAAACAACCTCATATACCAAGTATGAATGTGCAAGAATCTTTCCAGATAATTATAATCCAGACCAGAGGGACCCCTTAAGTTGCCTGCCCCATTTATCCATCATAAGTCCCCTCTTCTCCTCTTACAACAGGGGCAGCAGAAGTAAAAGTGAGTCTTTTTTGCCTGAAGTTGTGGTTGCATGTTCATTCTTATGGGTCTGTGCACTGTCAGATCACCAAGCAGCACGACTAATCTTGATCTAATCTTGTGTATGGGCACATGACTGCATTTCTGTCAAATCACACAGAGCACATGATGGATGTCTTGTTGCCTTGATGTATCGACACAAATCTCATGCCAGCCCTGGGAGGCTGGGTGATATCTGATGTGCCATAAACCCTGATGTGATGAAGTTAACCCCTTCCCTTGCTCTGAGCTGACGGAACGAGCATACACAAGATGAGCCCTTGCAACGCGTGGCCATGCCGTGCTGGGTGTCATTCTGGAAGTTTGGAGGCAGCCTGACCACATTTCCAACCAGGCTCTGCACACACAGTCCAGCATACTAGATTAAGATGAAAAATTAGTATGGATTTGCTCTGGGACCCTACGTTTTCCTTTCAGCCATCCATAGATGGCTTCCTGGGCAAGGGCATGAGCCACCAGTCTGTGGGGCAGGGAGATCCTACAACTCAAGTGACCATCAACCTGACGTAGAGACAATAATGTGAATGTGATTGTCCACCCCTGGCTCTACCTCTTGCAAGATTAACTCCAAGTGAAATGTCTCAAATTAACACCGCATAGAAATCAGGTCTCATAACTGCTGGAACATGGCGAGGGCTCCCTGGATCATTAAGCAAAGCTCAGAGCATCTCTTGCCCTTCCTTGCAGACTGCTACCATCTTGTGGCCATTCTGTTTTGTACGTTGACATAAGCTTTAACATTTTCCTCTGTTCTCCTAGCTGTGCTCTTGGAGACAAATATTTCTTATGAGGAAAAAAAAAGTAGAAAACACAGAGCTCTGTGAGAGAATTGTGTCACTGGAGAAAAAGTCACATATCAGAAAATATTTTATACTAAGATGCTACTAATATTTTTTCCCAAGAAAAATTATATTTTAGTGCATAATATCTCACCAAAGGTACCCAAGGATTCCTAGAGACTCCACCTAAGGTTTAGTCTGTGAACTGCCCACTGCCAGGGTGACAACGCATCTTTAAGCTCCCATGAGGCCAGGAGCTGACCAGCGGTCACACATCAGGACAGTGCTGACCAGTGCAGAACAGATAACACGTTTTCTATTCTCATTTCTGCCAGTCTTGTGCTCTGTGAATGGTCACTTCTGTTTCCTACCCTTTCCTTTCTTTCCTCCCCTGTTGAACCCCATGTGATGAAGGGCTCCTAGCAGCATATAGCGCTTAACACAGCTGTGACAGAGACAATGGTTTTTAAGCAGAGTAGTGATAGAAATAAAAGTGACTAGTTGATTAAAAATGTATGCTTCATTTTATTTGCTTTGGTTGGTGATTAGGTGCCAGAAATGGCTGTTCACACAGGAACAGTAAATATCCTAATGATTTTTTTTTTTGTCATTTTAGGAAAGCAAACAAGCTATTATGAAAATATGGTATCAGACAGTTGCTACTATTTCTCAGCCTGCAAAACAGAATCATCTCAGTGGCCTGTTTCAGGAGCTTGCCTGTTTCAGGAGCTTTCCAACTATTTGGCCAAGTTACAAAGCCTTTCTTGGGACACACTGCAGTACTCCAAATAGGTTTACATTAAATATACAATTAATCGTATACAAGAAAATGTTACAGTTGAAAACACTCTTCTGGGGGACTTAGCTTCTTTCAAGTATTTTAATGGCACAGGACAGATGCTCTGCACCTGCATCTCTGTCTCGGGGACAGCTTCATTCTGGAGAAAAAATATCCATTCCTTTCCAGAACTGAAGATACAGTGTCTGACTCTAGAGGGGGTTGTAAAACCAAAAACGAGGCATGATTTATAGGGGAAAACATCTTTCCTATATGTTGAACAGCAGCGAGTCCCATTTATATACAAATTGAAACAATCATGGCATATATCACTGAGGTGGAGGACATGGCATCTCTCTCGCGGCAGCTGATAGCAAAGATCCCGTGAGTGTTCAGTCCTGCAAACTGCCTTTGGAGCTAAGGGCTGCTCCACAGTTATACGGCTCCTAGATCCTCGATGCCAAGTCTTTCCTGTGAGAGGCAGCTCCAAATATTTTCTCCTCCACACAGGCCCTTTTGTGATCAGATGTCACCCTTGGGACTTAGTATGGTGGAGAGCTTTGGGCAGGCACCACTGCTGGGAATTTACAGAGGTCCTTGAGGATGGACTTTCACCTGCAACCACCCTGAGGCCCTAGTTCAACCAAGGGACTCTCCATTTCTATAACAGCAGGAGGAGGCGCTGGTCCTCCAAGGGGAAAGTTCAAGCAGACCCAAATTTGGATCATTCTGTGGATCATTCTTTGGGAGAATCTGCCCTCATGAACAGAGGGAGGGGGAGGAGTCCACCTGTTTTCTTTGAGCGACCCATGTTGGATGCCAGGAATACCCTTCTTTCATTGCAGCCTCCAAGGTCACAGTTATTACAATACAATAAAATAAAATGTGAAGAATTATGGAAGAGTCTTATAGAGGATACTGAGGAAGAGGTATTCACACTACAGTCTCCATGTCATCCCGTTTTCAGGCCCACTGTGGTTCCAGCAATGGCATCCAAAGCTCAGGGAGACCTTCAACATCCCCTTCAATATATTTGAGGTATAAGCACTGGTAGGAAAAAAAAAAAAAAAGAAAAAAAAAAAGAAAGAAAAAAAAGAAAGAAAGAAAAGACAGAAAACAGGATACTGAGCAGA
>JAVCKT010024521.1:12283-46007 GCA_032273925.1 Rhynchotus rufescens | reverse complement strand
GTGAAAATCACTTAGTTTCAGGTTTCATTACAAATTTGAAAACCATATCTCAGGTTCACTGAAAGGCTGGTTAAGGGTCATGCTGCAGGGCCTAGTTTGGAATGAATGTGGCTGATTTATGTTGTTTGCAGCAGAACTGGGTATCGTTCATTGCTTTGACCTGGGTTCAGGGGTCTGCTCCTCTAAGCTCTCCTTGTGTGTTGAAGTCAGTGGAAATTCCCTCCACAGAGGCCTTGGAGGATCCATCTCTAGGAGAAATTCAGATTTTTGATTGCTCTAAAGGCCAGGTTTATTTCAATCCCTCACCACCTCCTTTGGTGTAAATCGGCCTGATTCCATGTTAGCCAGCTGAACTGCTCAGTTTCTCCCAGATGAGGATCCAGCTTGAGTTGGAGAACTCAGGAGCTGAGTAATTTAACAAGTCTGCAGAAATCCATCTGAGCTGAAATCACTAATTCCCACACAGCCCTGCTAGAGGGTCTCATTCCTGTTTTGCAGGCAGCCAAACCCACAGGTTAAAACCTAGACCAGTGTGCTATTGGTTGAACATTAGCCACATCTTTGACTAATGAGCATCTGGTTCCCCTTACCATTAAGAAGATCCATAAGACTCATGTGCAAGGACTTGCAGACCTGGCTGTTGGTGCAGAGGGGTCACAGTCACTTTGTCCCCCCCTGTGGCTGCTGATATTTCCTACTTGTGCCTCCAGGCTATTCCTTAAATCCATGTTCTGGAAAAGGAAACGCATGGTGATAAGAAGACTGAATATTGCTATAAAAGTTCTGACACTCCAGAAGCATCTCCTGGAGCCTCATCATCAACTGGAACCTTTTCGTCTTGCCTCTTTCCCAGTTATTAATCACTCGCAGATGCTCCCACAGCAGCATTCTTGTGGGAGTCCGCCGACGTCAGCATGGATTCCTCACAGCGTTTACCAGAGCAGGAAGAAAAGCTGCCCTGAAGTTCTGGAGAGAGTTTGATTAGTACCTTAAATGCAGGAACATTTACATGTGTAGCAGGTCTGGAAAGCGGGGCTAATATTATGTCCTTAACAAGTGGCTGGAGCATGTGTTTGTCATGAAACCAGAGGTGAGGCCCACTGTGAACTCAGTGCCTGATCTGGGATCTATAAACATTAACCTGGAAATTAACCTGGAAAACCAATGGATTTTGCCAGCCAAAAAGGTAAAATTGAATCATTCCATTTGATTTGGCCTTTTAGTTCTCTGGGAAAGTCTGTACTTATTAAAGCAATGACGTGGCCAAGATAGGAGTCAGTCAGAGCTTGATCAGTGTCAGCTGGGATTCATCTTTCATCTGTTGGCTGGAAGATAGACCATAAAGATCAGATTGTAGGTTAAACATGGTTCATTTGGTGAGACCTGTGGAAGGCTCAAAGCAAGTAAATTCAGAGATGGACTTGTCCTCTGGGACATCTCTGTAATCCTATGGGGATCAATAGAATTTTGTCTCCTCATGACTAGATGTATTTTGGTCCATGGTAGATGCGAGACAATTCAGTGTAGCTTAAGCCTCCTAGAAAGGAGAGTAAACATTTGATCCCTACTCACTGGACCCAGATCACTCATGATCCCATGGTTTTCTGTCACATCCCATCTCAGTTATCTCTTCCAGGCTGAGACGATCTTCTCTATTTAATAATTTCACTTGTCAAATTCATTCTAGATCTTGAAGTATCCTCGTCTTACGCTGGCCCAAATGTGGATGTATGAAGAGATCATTTGCATCAAGACTTTATTCAGATCCATTTCCATTCACAATGTCAGATAGCACAAATCGTGTGGGAAAAAAAAAAAAGGAAAAAAAAAGATAATGGCAGATATCCAAGGAAAGCAGAATCTGCTTGGTTTAATACTGATGCCTTCTCCACCCCCTCCCCTTTCTGTGAGCCAGGGCAACCCAGGCCTGGCAAATTCCTTGTTTACTCACTTCCTTCCATCCCTCTGTATCTGAGCCTTAAGGAATTAAAGATAGGGTGACAAAATGTGATTTTAAAAGCTCTCTATAAGGTTAGCAGAGGAAATGGGGTTATTTGTTCTTTTGAAGGAGGTGGTTGTATTTTGCCTTTTATCACAGATTATCCTTGTTCATTTGTTTAAAAGGCTTGGACTGTTTGCATTAGGCTCTTGAAGCTTTCAGGGTGGGGTAGGGAAGATGTTCAGCATATATTTACTGTGTTATTAAGACACATCCAGCAGTAACCCAATTTCCAACCTCTGTGTGGCCTTTTTTACATGCTACGGACAAGTACATTACTGTTTTAACAGTTGACTTCCTGCGAAATGGAAAGCTGGATTTTATTGATCTTACGCTATTTCAAATCCACCTACTCTCAGCTGCATGGCGTTCACTTGGAATGCATCTGAGTGGATGTTCCTGGAAAAACCTCACTCCGTGGAACAATACAATGCTTCTTTGTTTGTCTTCTCCTCACTGTGGCCAGTGAGGTCTATTGAATGAACCTCAGCTGTTTTGATTTGTTCTTTGGTGAAAGTTTATATGACTTAAGCTGTCTTTTTACCCTTCCCTTTCTCCCCTTTACACTCCTCCTTTAGAACAAAGCCAGTGGAATTAAATTGCTCTGTATTGTGATTTCAAACTTTAATGAAAGTTGTTTCAAAGTGTTATCTCATTTGGGGACTGGAATGACTCAGGGCTGCCATTCTGGTGCCAATAGAGGAGTCTCTGTGGCTTTGGAAGTGTTTGCTGTTTCTTTTAAGAGGTTGGCACTTTGAAAGGGTCGTTTGTTTCCCCACATTTCTTATTATAAAAATGAAAATAATGAGCAGTTAGAAGGCCAACATAAAGCAAGGAGATGCAATGTGTAGTCTAGCTATTGAAATAGCAGACTGAGGATTATAAAAAGGAAGTCTTATTACTGTTTTTGAGACCTAGAAGTATTGAGACTATTTTATGTAGGTACGAAGCCAAATTCTTTGCAGTGCAGCCCCCCTGCCTTCCTGGAATATAGAGCTGAAGATGGCCTTCTGACATGTTGCATTAAAGATCTTCATTTAAATAATGTGTCCCCAGATAACAGCCTTGGATTGCGCCTTTCAGGCTCCCCCTGAAATCACAGCACAAAGGCTGTGACTACACGTAAAAGCAGATGTTTGCAGTACACGTATTTCCAGCAGAGTTCAGTGGCAACAAATATTACATTAAAAGGGGATTTTTTTAATAGAAGAAGCTGTTGAGTAGCATTCATGGTAATGGGTGACTATGATCAAGTCAGGTTCTTTATTGATAATAATCCCTGATCCCTGTGTCATTTAGAACAGTTTCTATAGGCACAAATGAGCCAGGATAAAGGAAGCCAGTATAATACACTAGGGCTGGGTAGGAGGTTACTTCATTTAACTTCCGCCTTCCTTTCTTTGAGTTCCTATTAAGTTAAATAATGGCAGCCTACAAAATGAAGGAGCATTTGAAGTGTGCCTGCAAACCAATTATATCATTCTGGAAATGGTCTCTAGGATTCTTTGTATACATACACGTATGTGTGTGTCTTGTCTCTCTTGGCTGGGACTCCAACTCTCTTGAAACTGCTGTTTTATGGACACTGTGAGAGCCTTTACTTTTCAGAATTGTTCCTTTTATTCTCCCCCCCTTCTCAGCCCCTGGTTACATTTTGTGTTACAAAAGGTTTTAAGAAGGGTTGTGCTTTGAATATAGAATGTAGAACTGATCTTGCATTTTAGTCCTCAGGCAAAATCCCCATTGAGTTTATTTTAAAAAAGGAAAACTAAAACAACAAAAAAGACTAAAAATGGCATTCTAACCGACTGAAAAAAAAATGCATCCATTGCTTTGCTGGGAAAGTTATCAGAGAAAAGAATATTCAGGGACTGGTCTAGAAGGGAAAACATTAATAGATCCTTCACATAAAGGCTGAATACTGATATCTTGCATTAGAGAGGATAAGGTAGGGGGATATACTGACTGTCCCACCGTATCAGGTCAGTGACCCATTTAGTCTTTTCTCTGACAAGAGTCAGAGAAAAATTAAAAAAAAAAAAAAAAAATCCATAAGGGATAACTTTATATTAAGATGTCAGTGAAAGGAATTTCTTGCCTGCCCCCATTAGAGACTGGTTTATGGAGACTGAAGGATTATGTCTTTCACATTTTGTGCTTTTTGCTAGACATTGCTAGGTTGTGAAGTTCTTTGTACTTCCATCAGTATGTCATCCTTTTCAAATCCAGTGTAACTCTTGGACTTGGTAATATCAAAGGAGAGGCAGCTCCACAAGTTAATAGAGTAAGAATGTAAATAATAAAGCATCTTGCTGCCTTACACACTCATCAGCTGCACTTTCAGGTGTTATGAAAAACAGTAAATACAAAGATACCATTATTTTATTCTTTTTTGTTCATGAAACGTCTCTGTTGGTCTTGATGACCGGTTTTGGCTAGCAAGTTTGAGAAGAATGAACCTAGGTAAGATTAAATGCATCTCAAATGGCTTATAAACTCACTGTACATCATTGTGAGAAGCTTTACCTAAACCATCTGGTCTTTCATGAGACATGACATTATCATGAGCTTACAACTTAGGAAACCATTTCTAGCCATCTTAATGCAAACAATGTATATAAGTGATCAGACCAGACCCACTGGGCTGCATAAGTCATTTGAGGTCTAGCACAGTAAGCTCAAACTGGGAATGAAGCATCAAAGAGGGCAGGCAGAGATCTTGTTTCTCCCTTTGACTTTTATTGCAGCTGGGGCTGGAGGTGGCCCTCCTGCTTGACCCAAAGCCTGGCTTGAGGAGAGCCAGCCCCACCAGATGACTGTACTGAAGCAGCTTTTAAAGCTGACCTCCCATGTCTGCCCTCCTGTCAGGTTGGGTGCTCAAGAGGAAAGCTGAGACGTGGTCAGCAGCTGTGCAGCTGGTATGGGGGAGTGTAAATAACACCCCAAACTGATATGGACTACAGCAAAACAAGCTAGGCTAGATGGCATGAAGTCTGGCTCCTCGCTCACTTTACACCAGAACCTACCCAGCAATTACAGTGAGAGTTTCAGACACGATCCCATGACTATGTGTGTGTGTGTTGCTGCTTATGATAAATCCCCTTAAAAGAATTTGTATAGGATTAGCAGATGATTACTAGATATTTTTAAAAGAATATAAATTGTTCTGCATGCCAGCAGGTGTGTGCAATCATGGGTTAGAGCTACCTGTTGCAGAGAGCTTTATCATAGTTCGTAACTCAGAGTGCACGCTTGCCACCACATTATTATTATATCTATTAATAATCTCTTGACTCCTGTTAAAAAACTTGTAAGTGCAATCTTAGCGGTGAGAGAGATAAACATGTCTGTGACTGACAGAGATAAACATGTCTGTGCTTTATGAGGGTAATGTTGCTGTAGCTGTGGCAGTCTAAAAATGTATGTGAGATAGGCTTACTTCATTGTATTTTTAAAAACTTTTTATGAAGACAATGGGAACTTGCATTTAGAGCCCTTTATTATTTTTCTAACCTTGGAAATGATTCTGCATCTGGATATTTCTTGGAGCACATGGAGGACAAAGTCAGTTTTTAGTCATCTTCTGATCTGGGAAAAGGGAAAAATAATAAGGGTAACTTTAGAATGTTTAAAAGACACTTTTTCAAAGTAGTTGTTATCAGAGTGAGTAGCACTTCAGCCTGCTGCAATGGGATGTAGAGATCTCCCTTTTTATGTCACCTTTGTCTTTTACAGTTTAGTTTTCTTTTGCACATGTAAATATACTCTGTGTATGTGCCTTTTTTTTTTTATTTCTATATTTCTTTATTACTGTAGTGTTCTTATCAGTTGCTGTGAATCTGGAAATGTCATAAGGGAATAGAGGACTCCCATTACCAAAAAAAAATAAAAAAAGAAAGAATCAAAGCCGATTGTATATTTAACTTCAAACTTGGAAGCAAAGCATAAGGCTTTCAGCTGGCTGGAGTGTTTGTGTGTGTTTATGCATGCAGAGAAAAGCACGCTAGAAGGTGCAGAGTAGTAGGTGATGAGAAAATTACTGCATTTTCCTTTTCCTGGACAATGATCATTAAAAATTTTGCAACTTATTGCCCTTGGCATTTCAAATTTTCTGATAGAAGCAAAAGATACTATCAAAAGACTCAAATCTTTATTAGTCTCCTCTTCCCCATGACCCTGTCACTACCTTAATTTCTTCAGGCTCCAGTGCCATATGGCTTGTTCTGCTCTCTAGGTCACCCCATGCTTCTGCACCTCATTTGAAGTAAGTTGTAACTAATGAATAGTCTCCACGCAGTGGTATTCTAAGGATTTCAGAAGTGCAAAGTAGGCATGGGATGCAGACCCTCTTTGGTGCAGCGTTTGGGCAGCACATTGTAGAGGAGATTTGGGCGAAGCATCAACTGGAGAAGATTATAGAGGCTCTTTGCATAATACTGCATCCTTCCATGCTGGTCCTGAGCAAAGCAGTGGCTGTGTAAAAAGAATAAATAGAATATCATCTATGTAAAAATTCTGAGATAACAAGTGTAGCCAAGGGAGATGTGCAAAAGTTTCACAGACCTTTTCAGTTCTACTGTTTTCTGATTTCAGATCACTTAATCTGTGCAAGTTTACTGTATTATGCTTATATTCTTGAAAAAATACCTCCAAAAGATCAGCGCATAATTCCTGTAAATTTTCACCCCAATATCTGTATTTATATACAAAGATAGCTGTTGCTAGGATTATGTGGTGTCTGGAAAACGCTCAGTCTTTCTATTCTTATTTATGTTTCAAATAGGGCTTGATCAAGTAAAGTAAACACTTTGACTTAATTTAGGTTTTATGCTTGCTGTTAAACTTGCTAAAAAAATAAAGAAGAAAAAAAGAAGAAGCACTAAGCATTTCACAGTAGAAACACAAAAATTTTACATTGCCAGGCAAGTCAACTTTGGCATTTTTCCTTTAAGTCAGTTTGTTTTTCTAATATAAAACTAATATGACATAATGTATAATCTAATTTGGAAATTACAATTTACTTGGAAGGATTATGCTGCCAGCCAATACCAACAAAGAAAGAAATTATTTGAGAATGTTTCTTTCCTTCTTAACGTGGTCGATAATTTATTTTTCCTTTAGAAGATTACTTTTTTCTTTACGACATTTCCTGCTGGTGTGATTTGCATTAGGATTAAATAATATGTTCCATGCTTAACGTATGCACTAAAGAAAGTGAAGTTTTATTCAAATTAAAAAAAAAAAAGGTGCAAATTACTATCTTATTATGGACTTTACTTGCTTGGTAGTGAAGTGTGTTGATCATTTTCAGATGGTTTGATGGTAATTACTTTATTTGTACTGACAGTATTTACATGAAGGGGCAATTTGAAATGGGCAGAACTGCGTCGTTTATGAATCAAGGCCACTAAGATGGCTTAGAACCGGAGAAGCTGAAAAACGGATAATCCAACCGTGGTAATTCTGACTAACACCAAATAATCATGTTGACTCTCGCTAACCACACAAGTTTAAGCATTAACCCAACATGTCGTGTTGCAGCGTGGTGGGGGAGCGTTTGCTCAGGAGCTTCCTCTTAGCAGCAGCACATCAGGAGCGCCCTTGGTTGTGCTGCAAGTCCCTGTTGCTTCTGCAGATGCAGCGGTGGGAGTCAGAGGGGCAACATTTGCTGCCTCAAGTGTGCAATGGAGCAGTAAGAAGGAGGGTAGCCCCTCACTGGTACAAGTTTCTATCTGACACTGCACCTAAACATGCAACCTCTAGGTTAAGTAGAGAAAATTAGACTCAAAGGACCCATTTAATGCAGAAATTACAATTCTGAACAAAATATGATGTGGGCTAAATAAGAGCCCTCTTTAGGGGAGAGTGAGTGGAAAAAGGAGTGGGAGAGAAAGAAACTGTATCCCTGTTTCTAATTTCTCCAATCAGATTATAAGTGAGATCCAGGGCATTAGGGTTGATTACCTGATTTGGGTAATATTAGTTTTGGACTCCAAATTTGGGCTCAAGTCATGGCTCTGTTACAGAATTCTTATTGGGACTCTGGCGAGTCACTTATTGTTTCCATTCCTCAGTTTCCCATCTGTATAAGGAGGAGTCATTCGTTTTTTCCTGCTTCTTTTCCCTCTTTCCTATTTAGTCTTGAGCTTCTTTGGTGCAGGGATGGGTTCTTGCAGGGTTCATTTTTCTGTTATCTTTTACAAATACCCAGTATAATGTCAACTCAGTCTCAGTTGGGATCTCAGTGTATTACAGATAATATTATTGTTGACAGCTGTTGTATCTGTGTAATATAGTAGCATAAAGCAATAAAGCTTCCTTCTCTCCTGCAATTTAAAACTTAGGGAACACTTTTGTTGACTCTTCCTCTTGTTTGTTCTTTAATAAAGTTAGCTCAAAGCTATTTTCCAATAGGTGATCCAATACTCTTGGTAGTAAACCAGAATTTCCAATGACTTTCAGTGTGCTGGCATCCTGCTGTAAAGATCTACTTTGTGTTGTAGGTCTTATCGTGGAACCTTGAAGATTTGCTGGTATCATAGTAGGTCATCTATGGAGCAGGTAATTGGCATCATCATTTTAAAGAGCTTCCCTGAGTCCTTTAAATATATTTTCCTGCTTGGTCTTCCTAAGTTGAAAATTAAGCTCTGCATGTACTGAATGTTTAGTTTGTTTTCTTTGTGCAGGAGTGCAGCCTGTCTGTCTCTATTTACATTGACTGGTTGGTCAAATGCGGTTGAAAAAGTGATTCAAAAAGTAACTTCTTACCAGATTCATGAAAACCTAAAGTTTCATGGTAGAAAGAAACTGCTAGCCTCCCTTTGGAAGACTTACATGCTGAATTCAGCCCTAGTATTAGACACTAGTATTAGTAGTAGCCCTAGTATTAGACACTGGGGAATCTAAACAACAAACCTCTAGTTCTGGCCCTCATGAAACTTCCCAGCTTGTCAGCATGAGCTGAGAGTTTAACAAAAAAAAAATGAATTTAATTATCCTAAAGATGTTTCCTCCAATTAAAGGGCACCTCCATTAGGACACCTAACCTGGGTGGCCTCTCCCTGCTGCCCCCTGAGCAGTTGTGGCCATTGCTACAACCAGCTGCATTGCTCTCAGTGCTGCCAAACAGGGAGAGTGACTTCTCCTGTGGAAATGATCAAAAATTCCCCAAACTCCACCCAGAAAGCTGTCTTCATCTCTGTCTGATAACATTAACTCTCTGGTAAGCTTGGAAGTGAGGAGCAGTAGTTCGTAGCTTGGAATAATTGGAATACCAGCCACTAGAAGCACAGAAACAAACTTTGTTTGGACATAAATAACTTTGTGCTTCTACAGCAGAGCCTGGTGTCAAGTGAGGGCCAAAGTCCACCCGCAGCCCTCAGTTTATATGGCAACAGAGGACGGTGAAGTTCAGGGGCAGGCTGTAAAGCCTGCATGTCGTCACTGCCGTTTCCAGCCTTAATTGCTGGGCTCCGGGAAAGGAAAGGACATGGAGATAAGGCACAGAATTGCACTTTCATGGACCGCATTTGGTGGTGTGGGTTGTCTGCTACAGAGCTGGTAGCCGATGATCCCCGAGACACTGAGGGATTCAGGCGGGCTTAGCAAAGCTGTGCTGTGTATTTGGAAAATGAGTATGGACGCGCTGAAATGCTCTCCAGTATATCCCACCATAAAAGATACGTATCAGGTTCCCCGTGTGGCATTTGAGGACTATAAACATGTTGCCATGATTTGCTATGTTTCCTGAGGGTTTACAGAAAAAGCGGCTTTTTTAGGAGACTGCCATATTGAGATTGACAATTTGATGTAAACCATGGCCCAGCATTCAGTGTTCTGTTTAATGCAATTCTCTGTTTGTCAGCTGTAACCAATTATGCTTTTCATTGTGTTAAATGACACCAATGTGGCTCCTTTCTACTGAGCTGTTGCTAATATTGCTTTATATGCCTTCCATGGCTGAGCCCTGTTGGAAGCTGTGTCATGTATAAGCTGCTGTTGCTCTGCCTGTGTCCTGGTGAATGGTGAGCTATCCAGATGAAAGCTGAATTTAGGCATGTTAGGAAGTCTTTCCTGAGGCTTGGGGAGTAGGATTTTGAGGAAAGCATGGGAACCTGAGGCAGTGTAGCATCTGTAGCTAAAAATGGCATCTGTGATGCTTCTGGAGGGTTGTGGTGGTGGTCTGCTGTTTCCAAGGGCTGCTAATTCTGATTTGCAGCCACTAATCAAAAACCTCATAACCGGCAGCAAATAGAAGCTTTAATCTCATCTGCTTCCTCTAGTCACCTCATGCATAGAAATGCACTGAAAACCCCAATCCTCACGTTGCTCAGGGTGGTCCTATGCTGTGTTGGGAGAGTCATTGTGAACTCTAGGACCTGGAAGGAACCCAGAGAGGGGACATGTATGGGCACAGAGAGAGTCTTCTAGAGAGCGCTCCTAGGTGCTGGTGTCTTCTTCACACCCAGGCTGTTTTCTTATTGTCCATTCTAAAAGAAGGCATACCTTCTGGTGTAGGGAAAATTCAATAGCTGGTGCAGTTCATTTTAAACCACTTGTTTGCAAGACTGTCAGTCAGGAGCCTGTTTGTTGGCTCCATACAGGTCCATGTTTGCCAGAGAAATAGGTTGTGGCAGCTGTAAGTCTTCAACACATCTGCTCTCCTTCGTGCTTTGTTGGGAGTTGAGTAGCGTCTGTGAAGGTGATGAAAGGCTCTCCAGATGTGAGGGCAGATGAGGATTGGCCATACCTTCGTGGGCTATACCCCCATTTTCAAGATTTTAATCTCAGAAGGTAAAAGCGACCACACTGTAGATCTGCCTCACTCAGGAACCAGACAGAGGCCACAAATGGGTACAAACAGAAGAGGAGAGCTGCAGGGCAAGCACGTAGAGTATTTCCAAATATTCTTTATCCTCCAGGTGCCCTGTAAGGATTTTCTGAACTAGAAGTGTTTTAAGTTTTTTTTTAATGATTGTCACTAGCTCTTTTTCATGAATTTGCACAGTTCCTCCTTTAACCTTTATGTCTTTTAATACACATGAAGTAGCAGAGAGTCCCACAGTTTGACTCCACATTCCATTTCAACCACCAAAAAATACTCCCTGTCATTTATTTTGAGACTATTGCAGACTAGTTTCATTTGATGCTCACTGATTCTGGTGGTGGAAGAGATGTCAAAAAACTGATCCTTATGCAATCCCAGAATTTTTTAGAACTGAATCATATCTTTCCATTGTGGATCTCTTTTCCAGTCTGGGACCTCCTTAGTCATTCCTTCTGTAGCAAAATCCATCTGGGAGAATGCACAGTTCTACCTAAAAGACTCTTGTTGCCCAAAGGATAGAGGCTTTTGCATCACACCCTCTCTCCACCCAGAGCCTGAACATAAATTATTTATTTGGCCTCAAACTGGCCCTGTGGAAGGATGTGGCTCTGGATGAGACCTTTGCCCTGTGGAGGGCACTCCAGGTTGTTAGTGGTGCCCAGATAAGGCTCACCGTTGCTCAAATTGGTTTTCCTCATCATATTCCTGTGCTGCTACCTGCTTACAGCCTGTCACTGCTCTGCTCTTTCTGCCTAGGTAACTGCCACAGGATTTCTAAATGCTCTTAGGGAAAAAAGGAAGAAAATAGGCACAGAGTTTTATCAAGTGTGACTGTAACAGACCATTAGCTGAAAGCTGATTTTCTGGATAATGGACATTGCTTTAAAGATTACTGCTGGAAGCTGATGCTTCTCCATAAAACCCATGGAGATTACACTTTATGATGATAACACTTTGTCGTTCTGAAAGTGTCCTTCACCCCATTTTTTCTCACAGCTTTTGCAAATACTCATTTAAGCTTTGAGCAACCTTGTGAGACAGGTATTGTTTTCTTTCTGACTAGCAGATTGATGGAAACTGAGACACACTGTGGTAGCACAATTTTTTCAAGGCCTCTGAGGGAGTTAGGAGCTGAACTAACCGTTCATCAGTCTTCTGGTCTTACCAGTGCAGCCCACAGAGGTGCTCCTTGTAGAAGGAAGTTGTGTCACTCACAAATGTGATCTCTCTATTTTCTCATGGAGCCTGAATCTTTTCTGGGGAGATTCAGGTCAGATTATTTTTTCTATGAGAAAGGCGAGTGAAGCTGTGGATTGTATTGCCTGGAGTCTCCACTCCAGGAGGGCTTTAAGAGCAGGTCAGACAAATATCTGTCAAGAGCTCTTTGTCTGCACTCTAGGGGATAGCCCAGACAATCTTGTAAAATGCTGTATTTTTGTGATATGATTGTGCATGTACCACTGTGCTTTTGTATGCATTGCACAGGTACAGAATTGACCAGGTGTAGGTGCATGGATGAAATGAGGCTGTATAAAGTGCTACCACTTTTCTTCTGACAACATGTGATGCATTTTAGGACTAGTGGTCTGTTTTTCCAGAGGAGGAAAATATCACTGAAATAGTGGGTTTCTGGTGGAACTTTATCTGGTTGTCCCGTAAGGTAACTGGTGGACAGAAGTGGCCAAAAACATTGACTAGGGAAAGAGAAACCAGTAAACAACCTTCCTCCCAAAATATTCAACCTGGGTGCTCATTTGTGGTTCTCGGGAAGCAGCTGTGTCCTACAAACTGTGATAGGAGGTCTTTGACTCCTCGTTTGCCAGCTCTGTCCCTAGAGCTGCAGCAGCCTGGTACATCTTTGCAGCCTCCCCACCACCTTGGTCTGCTGGAAGGGACTGGCTGGCAAGGCCGTTCGTCACATTCCTGACGGTGCTTCTCCAACCTGGGAGCACCAGATCCCCTGTGAAGGGTAAATGACTCTCCAGGAGGGAAGTGAACTATGTTTCTTCTGAACTTTCACCCATGAAGTGCCATCCAGCTCTTGATAACGCTTGTGTTGTGGTGTTAATGTCATGCATGCCATGGGCACAAGAAAGAGTTGAAGGATGTGTAGGTGTTTGAAAAACTAGAAAAATGCAGAAGCTCGTGGGGACTTACCTAAACTTCTCCAAATATACCAGCACCTCAGGAGCACCCAGTTCACAGAGTGCAACGTTCATCAGTATTTGCCAGAGAAACCATTTAACTGGCGTGATCCCTGCTTACAGTTTGGATAGGTGGACTGAAATGGCCATATTGACTCAATAAGCTGGACTTTCTGATCCCTATTCCAGTGAGTTAATCACTTTGTATAGCTTTGACATGGCGTCACACTTTTTAAATCCCGTCTAACTCCTTCTGCCAGTTGGTGTGACTCCTCTGAAGGCCTAGAAACAGCATGAGAGAAAATGTGAGGCACAGGGACTTGAGGAGATTTTAGGCTGTGTCAACTTAGACCTTTTATTCTTAGTCAAACAGAAAGGAAAAACACAGAAAAAAAATGACCAATCACACCTACAACTCCTTGGTGACTCATAAGTGGAAATGGAAAAGCTCCAGCTCCACGTTCACCCAGTTACAGCACGGGTGAGCAAGTGGCTCTGGGAGCAAAGGGGGTTTTATGTTTGCTGAGTATTTTCCAATGTGCTTGGGGCAGGCATTGGGATACTTGTGCCCATGGCACGTTCCAGAGTAAGCTTCTACTAGATGCAAATAAAAGTGTCCCAGACTAGCCATCAGTAATCTGAGCTGATGGAAAACTCCATGGTAAATGCTTGGATTAAGCCACGATGCAAAGATCAGGTGATGAGATTGACTGAGACCGTCCTGCCATTGGGATCCTGCTTTTGCTGGTGTGTCCAGGGTCGTCTTCTCTTTTCCTTCTCCAGAGAGCCTTGGAAAATGAGGGTCCTTGTGTTCCCCTCTGAGGGTCCTTGTATATCCCTTACTGAATGACTCATGCAAGTGGTTTATCCCCACTCACACCATCACTTACAGGGGACACTTCCTTTGTAACCAAGCTTTTAAAATGTATTTATTTTGGAGTGTGCTCACCCTAGCAAATGCACATCAGTGGAAGGCCATGTTGTCAAACACTCTCCTTCTGCTGCTTTGGCAAACACTGCTTAGGTTTGATTTCTTCCCTGGCTTTTCAAAGCCTCACAGTTTATGAGTGAATGCTCAGCAGGGCAGTGTGGGGGGACTAAAGAAGTAATGTGACACTTGATCGTAGCTCTGCTATTAAACTTTGTGTAGCAGGAGGCAGAGAGCCAGCTTGTGTGTATGCTCCTATAAACAGCAGTGGAAGGTGTGCAGAAGAGAAATGTGTGACTTTTACATTTTGTTGTATTTTGGACATTTTAAGGGTATGAATTATCATCACTTTTCCTTTTCCCATTTTTTTTCTGCACTACCTTCTAGAAGTGATTATATTCTCAGGAAAGGCTTTTCTTTTTCCATGTCTTTTGTCACCCATAGCTCACATGGAAGGAAGGTAACACCACTCAGAGGAAGAACCAGAGGGCAAAGTAAATTAGGCAACTGGAAAGAATCTTTGCTGCTTTATTAAGGGAGTTGCTTTTTTTCCTACAAAAATGGAGTAGAGTTGGAGACCGTCTGAAAATTATATCCGCTTAATGAAGCATGGAAATACATGGAAAAATATGTGTTTTTCTGTAGCACCTGTGATCTTTAGAGTGAATAGAACAATCTTTGTTAGCCAGTTAAAACCAACTCATTATTTGAGAGAAACTCTTCTTTGTTTTTAGTGAGATAAATGCTTTTCTTGTTCAGACACATGGTAAAAATGATTCTTAGCAATCTTTCTCCCCCTCCTTTTTTTTTTTTTCTAAAAATAAGCTGTGACTCTCAAATCATCTGCCCCCAATTTACTCCTTGCTGACCCTAAGACCCTGATCTGTCAGATCTGTCCACATCTGTGCCCACCACTGAAGAATGTGGCAGATTCAACACAACATATGGCTAGGGCTGTGCATATGATATTCATGGGAAATGGAAGAAGCATCACCATTTCCTTCGTACCAAACACCTCCTTGAGCTATTTGTGCCCCACGTTCACAGAGATTCCAGGATTTCGCTCTGCCGTGAATTACGGTCAGCAGCAATTGAAGTTTCAGTGCAACTGTTTGCAGATGCCTTTCTAGGGATTTCTTTAGGACACAGGTTAGTTGCTGAGTTTTTCTAGCAAACAAATGAGCTTAGAAAACAAGGCATGTTTTCAAGCCCTGGCACCATACTGAGGATGTGGCAAGACCTCTCTGGTTAAAGAACTAATTTTGCATGCTGCTAGGTTTATCCTATTTCCCTTTAAATCTCTACTTTCTCTTCTACACTTCTTAGGAGAGGGGATGGGAAATTTTGGGAACTTAAATTTTGCAAGGCTGCAGCTCAAGCCAGGATTGAGAAACAACTTCCTGCATTATATGTCTTAAGCTCAGAGTTACCTGACCTGCGACACCAGCTCCAACTTTCTGAGTTTGGGAACACAAAAATACCAGAGAGCTTTAAAACTTGGAGAAGCTGCTCTGCTCTCCAAAATTGACTCGTTTGAGGTGTCTGAGCAAAGTTGTGCCACCTCTTCTTAGGCCAGCACTACTTGGGGTGAGATGCACAAGAGCATTAGTACCTTTTTGCACCTTCCCATCCACCCCCTGAGCCCAGGTAATTGCTCAGCACAACCTGCAAGCCAAACCACAGCAGAAACCTCAGCAAACAGTGCTGAGATTGAGCTCTTTCAGCTCACATTTGTTTTGTTTGAAGGAAACACAAATTGCTATTTAGTGTCATTCAGCTGACGTGGTAATTAGTTAAAAATTTTTAGAAATTCAAGATGGTACAGGCTGAAACAAAATCATCTCTTTGATGGAAGCAGGAACACTACTGGAAGTGCGTGTAGGCTAAACCCTAGAAAACAAGGCTGGGAATCTGTAGCTCTGTAACCCCGGGGCAGGATGTTGTTTTGCACTTTGCTTAGGTGATTTTGGTGTGATTCCTGCTTCTCAAATATTCCCTTTGGGGGAAAAAAACACCCTTTTATAGTTACAAGAAGCGCCTTAAAGTAGTTTTCTATTCTAAGTATGACTCAATAATTTTTTTTTCAGATTTTTTTTTATTTTTATCTTTTTTCTTTTTTGTAAACAAGGAGAAAGGTAGTGCTGCCAGGAGGAGTGAAATGAAACAATGTCAGGCTGCTTTTCGGTTTTGTGGGCTGTCTCTTGCTTAATTGCTGCTTAATAGTTGACAAAACAAATGGCTTGGTGGGTTTTAGGTGGGAAGGGATCTGTGACTGTAACTCTTTGTGCCTCTTGGAATATATATATGTAAATGTCTAGATATAGGTATATGAAGAGCTTGTGGGACCCTCATGTTTGCTGATGCAGGTGGCTGTGCTTGGGGTTGGAGGGGCTGAGCTGATAGTGTGTTGTTGGGAAGAGGTGGAGGATTGCACTGGTTAAGCAGGATCTGGGTGTGGGTCTGGTTCAAGGCTCAGCACATCGAGGCAGAGAAACCTGGGGCTCTGCCCATGTGGCCGCGTGAAGTTTCCAAGGCTCTCCCGGGAGGGCTTCGGAGTGGCATATTTGGGAAGGCCGAGCTCTGCCCGGCTGCGTCCTGGCTCTGCAGGCGAGATGGGCTCCAGGCTCAGCTTGCGCGCTGCCGCCCGAGCAGAGATGCTGGGCCGGATGCGGAGCCAGCGCGGAGGCAATCGTGAGCCGCTCCTTTGTCTTCAGCGAGCTTGGACCAGGCCCAAAGCTCATAAGCAGTTTTCCACCAACGGTTCCCAGCGCTTATGTCAGTCACTGGCAAAAAGGGAAGGGATAAATGCAGCATCTGCTCTTTTGGATGCCAGGCACATTCTGTGTGTGTGTGTGTGTCACAGTGGTGTATATATACACTCCCGAGTCCGTCCCGGTGCCTCCTAAATTACATGACAGGCTGCAAAGGGCAGGCTGCGACCGGTCTGCTTCCAGGCCCGGCCTCCAAGATTTCCCTCGGGAAGGAGCCGGGAGGATCTGCAGATTGTACCAGAGAGGCTTTCCCCGGAACGGCGGTCCACGCCGGGGCTGGGAGTTAGGGTGGCTGCCGTGCATCTGGGATCGGGTAATTCCAGCAGCAGCCGAGCCCATAGGGCAGCGGGGAAGGTAAGTCCAGGCGAGATGCTTCTCCTCCCAGCTTTGCTCTTTACTGCCTATTTATTTTGCCTGCGTTTGCTCCTGGGATCCAGGCTCCCACACGTCAGCGGGAGGCTCCGTGCAGCCTGCAGCAGCGCTTGGCCCGAGCCCCGCGTGTGCTTTAAACACGGGTGTTCATTTAAGGCCAATGTGAGGCAGTCCAGACCACAGGCGGCGGGAAGAGCCACGGGGGGGATGAGGAGAGGAGGAGAAGGTGTTTTTATTAGGAGCAAGGCAAGCAGAAAGAGACAACCCTTGTCATTTTGTTTGGCAGGCGAGGGGAGCTTTCTGAGGACTAGGGGTCAAAGGAGTGAGGTTTTTAGGCTGGATCTTTAATCCTCGCTCCTCCCTTTTTTTTTCCCCCCCATGCCTATTGTTTGGCTCTGCCTTTTCCCCCATGGACAGGAGAGCCCTCCTGCCTGCTGGCTGGGCCAGGATGAGGCGGATGCTCCCATTGCACCTGTGGAGCAGATCTCAGAGCAAGGTGCGGGCGGCTGGGCCTTCCTGATGCAAACTGCAGCGGGAGAGACCGGCTCCCCAGGCCGCGGAATTAATGACACTGTTACGGGGGAATGTGAGTTTCCACATCAGTGAGAAAAGGAACTGGATACCCAAGGCAATAGACCAAAGTCAAGCTATAAAGTAATTACATTTCTCCCTGTGTTTCATGTGTTTGTTTAATTTTAGTGTTTAAAGGGAAAGATTTCCTGAGAGTACTGAGCCAGCAACTCTAAAAAATAATTATGTGTCTTTCTTTAACATATATTCTGGCAGGAAGGTTCTGCTTATATTTTTGGCCAAGGCTTTTGCTTTGTCATCAGTCTTTAGACAATGGTCTGAGGTCTGACCCAAGGTCTGTAGGAGGAGAGAGGCACCGCTCATGGCCTGTCACCTCCGTCTGCAGGACATGAGGACAGCCGGGTAGCCCTTGCTGGGATAATCCCGGTTCCTGTCCCGGGCAAGAGATGCGTAGGCATCTTTTGGCACGACAGCCCTCCTGGCTGGACTTGAGCGTGAAAAGCTGCTGACTTTAAAGTGAAGCGAGATCGGGAGGAGGCCAGGCCAGTGTTTTGCTCTCTGCTCCCTCTGCATTTCCAGGTTCGTGCTCTCCCAGCGCGCTCCTGGGACACAGGGACTGTCTGTTTGGGGACTGGTCCCATGTGTGATCCCCTCTGCACCCCACTGAGCTCCCCAGCAGCTGTTCCAGGATCTGTGAGCTGCCCAAATGGGCAGCAAGTGCTGAGAGCTGCTTGGGAGCCTTTGTGCTCCTCTGTGTGCTCACAGGAGCTTTGGATGGAAGCTGTTCCTGTAATTCCACCTGGATTCCCCGCTTCTGCTACCTGCCCATGTTCAGAGGCTGGGCATACTCCAAATCCAGGCTGGCCATCCAAAATGCAGTGTGAGTCTCAGAGGGAGACCAAGCTTTTCTATAACATTTACATGTTTTCTGCTGCTCATTTCTGCAAATGATGGTTTTCGATGGTCTACTCTTCACCATTGCCTCTACATGCGGTCATGAGGACTGGTGCCCAAGGTGAAGCAAACCCCATGAGATGGCCATTTGTCACCTGTGAGGGAGACCTCAGCCCCTGGCAGTGGGAAGGCAACACACGGTGACTGCTGCAGGTCACGACACCGTTGGTACCATTTGCAGTGCGTGGGACATGATTTGATCCTCTTGCATGCAAAACCAAGACAAATTCCAGCACGTTGTAGGTTAACTGATGTGCTGTGTGGGTTAACTCTCTGACCAAGGGTTTGGATAGTGGAGGGGGAGAATAGGCATATGAGAGAGAATACATAGTAGGCAGGAATGGGATATATAGTATAAAGGAATATAAGGGAAGGGAATATATAGTATGCTATATAGAATATGTGGGATATATAATATGGAGAATATATAGTACAGAGGAATGGAATGAAAAGGAACCATTGCAAAAGCAAACGGTTAAGGGGAATGACACTGAAAAATGGCTCAGCTGTTTTCACATTCTCTGGAATGGTGTCTGGCTTGCGGCTAATGGTTCCAAAGTAAGTTGAAGACGCGCATTGGTGTGCAGGGGAGCCCTGTGCACATCCAGCCCAGTTCTTATTTACAGTCCCCTAAATGCTCAGATTGCAGAAAGAGAGTGCTCGGACTTCCCGATGGATGCGGAGTGAGTGGAAAGATTTGCACCAGCATCTCTGGAGATGCACATCGTTTATCCACAGCCCTGTGTGGTGAATAGCAGGGCAGGTTTTCCTGATGCTCCTCTAGCTGTATTCGCTAACCTTGTTCTGCAAAGCTGCCCCTCCTGAGCACCAGCTGTGGCGGTGGCTTTTTAGGCTTGCTGGCTGAAATTCCAGTGCTTCTGAAAGGGATCTTGGGATACGAGGAAGCCGCTTAATCCACCTGATTGAAATAATTTGATAAGTTTTAAAGCCAGTCACTTAGTGCAGCTAAGCCTGCACATAAACAGCTCTGCGGGACCCCTGTGCAGTTGGGACGAATGTTGAAGTTGCTGTTAGCAAAGGGAAGGGCTCATCTGAGCCAGGTAGTGCACGGCAAAGCTGACTGCAGCCCGTGCTTTCCTACAGAACTGCCGATCATTGCTAGGTGTTATTAAGATAATAAAGATATCTTTAGCCAGAGCGTGTTGCTAAAAGGTGGTCTTCATTTTTCTGCATTAGCTACGTGTGTCGTTGTTGGGCAGATCTGGAAATCAAGAGTGATGTGACATTTCCACAGGGTTGAACTGAGAGCCAGAACTCGGTGTTAACCAACCTGCTGTTAGCAAAGAAACTGGAGGTGAATTTTCCCAATCAGATGGCTTTGCTTGTTGAATATAGACTTCAACAGAAGCTCCTCAAAGCAGAAAAATGAGAATTTTAATATTCTCTGTGCCTTACTCCAGGTTTGTGGTGGTTGTTTTGTTGGTTTATTTTGTCTTTTTAATCTAAAATGGTTGAACTATCTGCTTGGTATTTGTCAGCTGGATCTGTTGCAAAGCTTGTCCTAATGGCTATGAGATACAGCTGTAGGGATGGGTGAGGAAAGGCACAAGGTAAAGGAGAGAAGAGCAGAGACTCAGCGATATTGTAGCACTGTTACAAATGTCCCATTGCAAATAAGTGATGGGAAAACAGAGGAGCTGAACTCTGTGCAGTGTTATGTAATGTTAGGATTGTCCTCATAAAGCTAATCAGTTTGAAAACAGATGCATGGAGTTTGCAGCTGGTCTCTGAGGCTGTAGCTGTGCGGACTGATGCTGCAGAGGATGCAGGGCTGCTTGGGTGTGTCTGTACCATGCTGGGTATAATATATTCCCATTCCCATATTTCACAGCCCTTTGCAGTTGAAGAAGCACCGTTTTAGGGAGGTTGTGTCTTCTCTTTCCTCCTAGGCAGATATCTTTACACAGCCCTCAATAAAGGCCCACGTTAATTGTGATTCCCAAGAGCTAAGAGGATGTGCTTGTAGACAGCCTCTGTAGGGAGGAGAGGGGATGTGGGTGGAAAAACTGCCCTTGTGCACAATTATAATTGAGGCTTCAAAGTCCATTTAGCCTGGACATAGAGCCCAGCAGCAGCCTTCAGAACAGCTGAAGGAGCAATGCAGTGTGATGTCTTCCCTGAAGCATCTTCCCAGCAATTTCTTGTGATGCGATTTCCAGTGCTGGAAACTGTACCTGAACCACAGTAGTATGTCGTCTGTGGATGAAGCTCTCCTTTCCAAATGTGTTGCATCATATCTTGAGCCCATTTATGTTTGTGGATTCTACTGCCTGCTTAGGAACAAGTATAGCCAGTTTAGCAAATGTTGCTTATGCTCCTGCATTCATTTTTTTTTTTCGGCATTTTTTTTCAGTCAAATTATTGCTAAAAATCACTTAAGTATTTTTGTCACTCTGATGATTTTGTGTAGAACTGATATCCAGCCAGAGGGTTTTTTTTGTGTAACAATATTATGAAAGTTTTGAGAATAGACTTTGAATTTACTATTGCAATTCACTAAACCTTTTGCATACAGTCACTATACTAAAAAATCATGCCATTTTCTAGGCTGACTCTTGTCTCTGCCTCATTGTTGCATCTTCTTATCTGGTTTTATAAGCCTGTCATCTATTTCCATGAGACATTGGTGTAATAGTGAAATGTTTTGCTGTTTGGAGTCCTGGCGTGGTGGAAGCCTTAGCCATCCCAGAAGTGATAACAGACACCAAGTGTTACAGACATTTGAGAGAGAAACTCTCTCAAGAGAGAAGTTTAGAAATACTAGAATAAAAGTTTTATCTCTGCTTTTATTGTATATAATTTCCGGGCTATTTTGCCACATTTTTTCCTAACAGTCCCAACTCCTTTGTTAACATAGTACCATTGTGTCTACTCTCAGATCCAGGCTCTCCCCAGGTGTTTGCTCCTGATTTCTCCCTCATCCATCTTTAATTTCTCCTGCTTCCCAGTTGTATGTATTTTTCCTTTGGACAACTATGGAGAACCTAGAATCTGATACAACATACGGCTTGTTGGCTCTCTGTTTTTGTGCCTGGAGCCACAATCATGTCACAGCCAGAAGGGGAATCCTGAGCAAGCCCAAGAAGCCCCAGAGTGGAGCAAGATCAAGGCAGGCAGGAATCTGTAGAAATTTCTCTCCCAAAGACTAATAAATCTTTAGTGGGATGTTTGCAAAGTCTTTACACTGTGCCAAATCTGTGTGCAAAAAGCACATCCCTCTTCCCAGAGTGACACCAAATTTCCAGTTCCTTTTCCAGAGCATGGAGGCGTGAGAGAGTCTCCAAAAAAATAATTGTTAGAATTTGCTTCTATATCAACTAAGCACTTTTCTGTAATCTTCTTTTTTTGGAAAAATGCCAGACCTTCCTTTCTCCCACCCTCCTTGTAATTTCTTAGAAAATTCTGCTGGAGGCAGACAGCTAGTAAAGGGGAATTTCAGCCCAAGTATCTTAAATGTGAAGAGCATAACCAGGAACAGGGACTTCTGGTGACACGTGTTAGGATATCTCTAGTACTAATAGCCTTCTCTCCAGTACTGTGCTGTTTCAGCAGCATATTCCATCCAGTTTGAACATTAGACCTTGTGGGTAGAAATTTCATTGCTTCTCATTTTGAGCAGAACAAATGGGAGATGTAAAACCACTTTGTGAAGTTCAAGGAGCATCAGTGCAAACTGAAGAACATGGCAAGCACTCCACAGCTTTTGCTTCAAGGTAGCCTTGTCAATACGTGTCTCATTCTTGCAATTGCCATACAGTATTTTTCACTCCCTGATGGAAAAAAAAAAAAAAAAAAGCTGCCCTAAGAAAAGCAGAATGAAGGCTGATGTTTTGAAAGGTGTCCAAGAGTAACAAAAACTCAACTCTCCAGGGCTGAGTTTCGCCTCTTGTGTTTCTCAACCAGGGTGGCTGAATGTGTTACAGACCTATCAGAAATTTTGCTACAAATGCACAAATATTAATCTACAGCCATTTCCTTTGCTTTCTTAAACATGAATGAGCATTTTTGTCTCTTTCTCCCCCCATAAATTGTTCATGGTCAGAGGGGGCATGTTCCGTGTCAAAGTCTTGACCGCCAGGATCAAACAAAAAACCCTTGTGAACTCAAAAGTGGAGACAAATAAATGACTATTACTTTTTTTTTTCCTTTTGCCTGGAGTTAAACCTTTTCTCTGTCAACAATATTGACTTTGTTCACTTGGAAGGAAATAGAGAGAGAGAGGGAGATTTCTCTAGATGCTGCACAGAAAAAAACATTTTGGAAGGAGGAATGAAAAAAGACAGAGGTTACAGGAAATGGTAGACATTTTTTGTTGAATTAAACCATTAGGAGTGACCCAAAAACCAACGGGAAAGAAAGGAAACAACTGGATACATTTAGGTCACAAGAACCAGCCAAACGGGGAGCTGAAACCAATTATCATAAATGAATGTTTCTCTTTTATTCATGACCACCGTGTATGCTCCCATGATGCTCTTTGTCTTATTATAAAAACAGATGAAACTATTTCATTTTGTTCTTATACTTATTAGCTAATGCAACTTTTGGGCAATTTATCAAACACTAACACATGTTTTGATTAATAACCTCAGAGAATTAATCACTGCTAAGGCCCCTTAAAAACAGAGGGTATTGGGTCCTTCCTAAATACACGTTTGTGCAGGATTATGTAACTTAAGCAGTGACATCTACTTATGATGCATAATTTGTGCATTTTACACACCGAAAGATCCTTGAAACCATATGTTGAGGCAAGCCGTAATTGCAGTTACTTACATTACTGCAGGGCTTTGCCATGGACTGTGGGCCAAATAAAGGAGTAGGAGGCGGTGCGGAGACCCCTCTCCCTAGCCAGGGTCAGGATGCAGGAGCGATAGTTTGGATTTGCACCGTCACTGCTGGGCTGGAGAGGGGCAGAATCTGCATTGCCGTTGACCAGGCGAGAGAGGTGTCTGCTTCTTTGGGGCTCTTTCTCCAGCCTCTTTATCCATAGGGTACCCCGGGGAAGCAGCACAGCACTAAACCTGGCCGTTGCAGCACTACTCTGCTTCCTCACCCAGAACAGCCTCTAATGAGCCATAACTGTCTCTCAAGGGTCTCTAACCATTTCATTGAGGTTGAAATCATTTTTTTAAATGAGGAAGAGGGAAGGGGAAGGCGAGTCATGGAGGAACTGCCTCCGTGTAGGAGGGATGGGGGAATGTGTTTCTGTGGAGCAGTTGTCTGTTGTGCAAAGAGATGTCACAGGAGGATGAGGGCCCTTTGCTAGGTGCAGTTTTGTGTCTCTTTGGCTGGGAGGAGTGGTAAGAGGTGGTCACCTAGGCATGAATATGGAGTACCTTACAACAGAAGATGAACAGTAGCTTTAAAGGGACTTGCTCTGGCCTGGCTGAGACATACTGTTAAAAGGGTGATGTGAAACATTTTAGAACATTTTTGCTGTGTTTAAAATATATATATAAATATAAAAATGTGTGTGCATATACATATATATATATATATACACACACACAAATAAAATGACGCATGGGGGTTTTGACTTTGCAGCCCAGCTCCAGGCAAGACTACTTTTTAAAATCTCAGATGTCACATGGGATGGGAAGACCATTGTTTACTATAAAAAAGCATAAATGTATCGCTAATTTTAATCTTCAAAGTGAAACACTGTAATTCACCAAGGCTCCCCTTTCGCAGCCTGCTCTGCTCAGCAAGCCACTTGCTGTGTCAACATCCAGTTGATTTCAGCAGGAGCAAAGTATGTGTTTAAGTGCTTTTATTGACTAGGGAGGGACTTAAGCATGTGTTTAAATGCTTTCTAGGACTAAGGCATAAATGCTTGATTCTCAAAGCCCAGCAAAACTAATGGGACTGGTCTTTAGTCAAGCATAAATTCTAGGGCTCGCTACAGGGGTAATGGAGTGAAATCCTATAGTGTGTGACAGACTAGATTTTCATAATGATCGTAACACTTCTGTATCTTTCTGTAGACTTCAATGAAATTTAGATCTTGCTTGTAGAAAAAAAAAAGGAAGATAAAATAAAATAATAAAAAAACTCCATTATCCTCTCTGGTCAAGAGAATAAACTGCTGCTTGCTCATGAATAGCTGGGGAATGGAATTCATGGAAGTTTATACAGGTAATTTGTCAACCATTCAACAAAATATGCAAAAGGATGCTGCTAGTACTGTGTGTGTGGAAATATTCTGCCTTTTCAAAAGGAAAAACATCCCTAGACAACACCTGCTGGCATTTTCCCCAAGGACAAGGTATTTTGCTATGCCTTTCACATGTCTGCAAATCAATGGTTTTCCTTCCAACCTAATCCTAGTGAAGCCTATTTATTTTTTTTAAATAGACACATGCCACCAAAATGCTTTTAGTGTGTGTCTGTGTTAAGAACATGTTGGCCCTCTAGGCTACATTTCTTTTGGGGAAGATAGACCACCTTTTTTTATTTCAAGTTTCCAACTGAGATAGCCAGAAAAAGAAAATTAAAAAGCAGGCTTTTCGTTTTCATATTTCGGCAACCCTGATGTGGTTGCCGAGGCATTGCTTAGAAACACAAACATTACAGCACATATGGAAGTCTACTGTCGAGTGGAACTGAGTCCTAAAGCAACATGTTAAGTCGGAAAAATTTATGTTCATGATAAAGCGGCAGTGTAGTAATCGGTTTCAATGGAAGTAAGAGGAATGTATCAGAGCTGGAAATGGCTCACTTCTTTGGATACAAGCACGGGAATTCAGACCTACAGTTTGGACTGCCTGCGTGAAAAGGAAGTTGTTTTTATCTGTGGGAGCAAACCAGACTTGTGGCGATTGTACCCCTGTGTGTGTGTGTGCTTGGGTAGACGTAGTTGTATTTGATGTACCTGTTTATGCACATCTGAAGTGCCAGCTATTCACCCTTTGAGTGGATGTAAATTCCACTTGGAGTGGATATAAGTTCTCTGAAGCTTTCCTAGGATGTTGGAGGTGCAAGTTCAAATTGCCAAGAGGAGCCATTTGGCTTATCTTAAGATTTGCCAGAGCAGGTCTTTTGGGTTTCCTGTGTAATCAGAAAAATGAGACAAGCCTGTCCAAACTGTGGTTCATCCTGCCTGTTTTTGGTTGGTCTGAGTCGTGTCATGAAGGTGCCATCTCCAACTGTTTCAAGAGAGAGCCAGGAAAACTCACTTACACGATGTGTTGCCTTAAAGTGATTGTCACATTAGATGGTTCCTTTTCTTGACTTCCCATTCGCCCAAAGCTGTTGCATATTTGGATCACATGGTTAGTTCAGTATCTAAATACCTGTGAAGAGCCTGAAATCTCTCCCATTCCTTATAGTTATGTGCTTCAGTTTCCCAGCTGTGAACTAGAAGCTCCTTATCTGACAAGAACAATGTAAGGCTAAATATAGAAAAGACTGTTGAAATTCTCAAATGTTAGGACAACTCATCTTTCAGAATATGCACAGACAGACGGGTGGATAGATCTAATCGCCTTGAAAATGCATCTTTGCTTTTCTCCACCTCCAGAGGAGGCAACCAAACCAGAGGCTCCAGTGTTTTGGAGTCCTGGGGGCAAGTTTGTGGCTTATGTTTATTAAAAATGAAGAGCTCAGCCTGCCCCTTCCCTCTACAGCCACAAACCTCAGTGGAAATAAATCCTTGCAATACCTGGGCTGAACATACAGCGTAGCCTGGTCTGGCTGTGGGCCAGCGTGTATCAGCGTGTATGCACCGCGCACCATCACAGAGTCAGCTGTGGCCAACTGGCCTGAGATAGCACCAATTTTATGCATGCTTAAAGGCCAGGAGATAATTAGAACCAACCCCAAAAATGTGGGAAATGTTTTCTTTTTTCGAGCCTGGTGTTTGAAGGGCCTGAGAAGGGAAAAAGCAGTTATGAGTCAGTTCCCGTGCTGGGCCATGCGGTACCGTGAAACCACAGCCCCAGTGGGACGTCCACATGGGATGGCGACAGGACAGAGGGAACAGGCGTCTCGTGGCAGATCAGGAGGTTGAGAGGACCTAGCACACAAATCCCTTGAGTCTCAGTTTTGTCAGCATCACTACTCAGGGAGTAGCTTGCTTTCTAAGTTGCTGATGGTTTCAGGCCTGCGGCTAATCCTCCAAGAGAGTAATTTCTGTTCCTTGTTGAAAGCTGTATCACAGTAGAATTGCTGCTTAGTCAGTGGCAGTTTTTCGGCCAAAGAAACATCATGGGTTCTGGATTATTATGATTTTTTTTTTTGCATTTCTTTTTTTAAATCCAGAGGAATATTTAGATGTCATTTTCAATGTGCAATTCCTTGATTTCACCCAATTGAAAAAGCCACCTATTTATTTGAAAAATATTTTTGGAAGCCTGAAGATAACCACGTCGCTCCCATGGTTTAAATATTTTATATAAAACTTGTTATTACCATAGATCAATGGGATACGTACAGAATATGTTACAATGGGGCCTGTGTTAAGGATTTGTCAAGATTTCCATTATAAACCTCTATTTTCGAGGGTTTATAACTCAGTCATAAAAATTCATTCCAAGCTAAAACTTGGCAAACAGAATGTCAACCCAGGAGAGATTTTCTTTTACCAGATTTGCTTTAATGCTTTAAACTGATTTGTCTATTTTCAAATTATACGAGTGCCCTGTTTTATAGACTTTCTGTGTATACAGGGTGCGTGTGTGCATGTGTGCTAATATAACATGCATACCACAGCAGAAACAATGTTAAAAGCACATTAATGCAGCAAAGCAGAGTTCCAGAAAACCACACAAGATTACGACTGGGGTTGGATTTGCAATTTGTGGAATCTTAAACGCAGGGATGCCTACTTTGGGCCAAGCCTTCAACTGGTGACTTCAGTTGGTTGGTGTTCATCTACACCAGCTGAGCTGTTGCCTCTTCATGACAGGATCAAATGCATGAAATCTCGGGGCCTGAAAAGGCATCCCTTGAAAATTAATGTGACTACTAAGGTCAGGGATGCCTTGACCAGAGCAAACAGGATGCCTAGTGTGGTGAAGAGGAGATTGTTAGCTGGTCTCCTATTCAATGGTGCCTGGTTTCTGACTCCTCTAGCAGTCATGGGTGAGAGGCCGGTGGGGCCATTAGGTGATTATATGATGTAGATGATGTATTAGATGATTGAAGTACAGCCCTCGTCAATCCCCTGCAATTAAGGAACCAGGATTGAGCATCACCAGATGGTAGATCTGAGTTGCTCATCACTCTTTTAACAGGGATGTCATCACCTACACCCACATCTCTCTTAGGTGCCATGGTAGGTGGTCCGACTATTCCTCTTTCAGCATTCTGACTTGGACTATGATAGACATGATCTGGTTGTCACCCTCACAGCTTGGAGGCTGCAGTTGCAGCAGTATCTCGGAGAGAGAAGGACACATAGCTGGGCTTGGAGACATCTGGCCAGGCCAAGATGCTGGACAGTCAGTGAAAAGTAGAAACACTTCAAAAGATGGTTCAGGGATGGTCAAAGGCTGTAAATCTTTCCCTGAAAGAGCTATTCTATCCGCTCACCACAGGAGCTTGAGGTGCTCTTGAGGAACAACATCAGTATGAAGACACGTTCCTCGCTGATGTATCCCAATATTAGAGGAGGCTTTTTGCAGGGCCATGGAGGGCATAATGTGCTGATCCATTTCCTCTGTCTCTCTGGAAGGAAATGCATGAGCCTGGGGATCCCTTCCTCCTGAAACACCGGAGTATGAGCTGCTTTCCCCAGCATGACTGGACGCTTGTGCTGCCCAGGTGCCTCGGAGCTCGGAGCAGTGCCACGCTCTTCTCCAGCAGCTCCCTCTGCACTGCCGTGTGGAGCTTGCTGCTGAGTCCTGCTTGCTCACAGGCTTCCCTAATTGAGGGCAGAAGTGTGTTCCCCTTTCTGCCATAAACCCAACGTACACACAAACACACTTGTAAGATATTTAGAAAAGCTCTACTCTGCATATCTTAAATGTATGTGGCAGAGGGTGGGAGGGGGGAGTAAAGAAAAGCAATAAAGAGCCTACATTATAGCACATGTGTGAGCAAAGGGCTGTGGTTAACTCCCTTCAGATACATTTCATCCAGGGCCCCTTTGTAACAGCCCCCAGAAGACTACTGAAAAGTCGGCATCCATAGTTTTAAATAGGTTCATTTAAAAAATAAATTGTATTAGGGGCATTTTCCTCCCCTCTCCAAAACCCACATACACAAGTGACACAGGCAGAGCAGGCTGCAGCTGCACGAGGTTCGTGCTGGATGGCCAGCATTGCCCTGCGTGCCAGGACACCAGCACACAGCAGGTTTTATGCAGTTAAGTCTCGTGCGTGGGAGAGCGGCCACAGGTATCTCTGCCTGCCCGGGGACTGAGGAGAGAAAAGGAAAAAAGGGCAATTTTGTGGTCAACGCACTGGAGGCAGCAACAATGTGGGGGTCAGTGAAAGCGTTGTGGCTGGGTTGGGTGTGAGTAAAGCCTTGACCTAACTAGGGGGAAAAGGGGCTCCAAACCCTAAACTGTTTTTCCTCCCGGAATATCTTTACCTGCTTCATCTTCTCATTGGCAAGAGGGATGCCAAACTGCTGCTTTTTCTGCCCTTTGCAGACATGAAGATGGCACGGGGTTTTCCCTTTACATATTTATATCTTTATGCAGCATTCAGTGGAAGGAGTATCTGCTCGAGGCCACGGGCCAGTGCAGCACTGTTACAAAAAATATTGCTGCAATGCATTCAGCTCTGGCCATGCAGAAGATTAAGAGGCATTAATAAGAATCAGATTGAGCATAAAGTGAGTTGACAATTGGGTTTTGATTTTCCAAAGTGCTTTCTGGATGAAAAATAGCTTCTCTTTCTCCCCCCCCCTTTTTTTATTTTTTTTTTAAGTTGGATGAAATTTTACGCAAAGAATGACAGTATTTATTTGTATTGGCACCTTTTCCAGATCAACCCCCATAACACTTAAAGTCTAAGACTGTCGATTTTTCACTTGTCAAAAAAACCAAAACAAGCCAGAGTAGAAATGATGGGTTTGGCTTTCACTGTGTGTGTTGTGAAAAGCAAATAAACAAAACAAATATTTTTTTCTAAGTTTTTGATGGAAAATCAAATTCCTATTTTTATCACAGTTGCTAATTAAGAAAGCTAAAAGGAGGACACTACGCCCAGTGACACACAGCATTTCTTTTTTCCCGTGTAGTTTGTCAGACTGTTTATGAGCATGAGAAATGTATCTTAAACTGTCTCTGTTGTTTTATTCTCAGCGAATGCCAAAAAGTTAAACCTTTAGATCAGTGAAGGCAAGATCTCACTTTGCTGCTGGGCTCAGATAAAGTCAGAAATAAAACAGCTTCTCAGAACACGATTTATCCACAGTGGAGTCAGCTGGGTCACCTTTTGGTGAATTTAAATGAGTTCTTATTGAAAAGGAGGAATAAAATTTTCACACATTCCTTTGCATTAAAGAGGGGTCAGAGACTAGCATCAAGGTGAGCCTAACCTCGGGAAAGGCACAGAGGGGACTGCTGCAGAAACGTCTCTCCAGTCTGCCAGGAGCCAAAATGCTACTGCTGGAAAAACAGCAGGCAGGGTTGAAATCTGGCTCCAATGAAGGGCCTGCGAGAAGAGGCTGCGGAGCGGGGTCGTGCAGGGGGAAAGATAAACAGCATCCCCTGACCGGTGTGGTCAAGCTCATTATGGAAAGGAGGCTGGTGTGGCATGAAGAGCTTTGGTCAGGCAGCAGGGACAGGGCTGTCCCCGTTCTTCGCAGGAACAAGGCGTTATCCAGCCCACAGTGTAAAGATATTGAACACGATTTGTGATGAATATAGAAAAATGTGCGATTTTGGCAAGTCACCAAGTTCTCTGTGTCTCATTTTTTCCCACCTGTGGAATGGGCTGTCACTCAAGGGAAAGTGTGGTGTGGATTAGAAATGGGTGAGGAGAGAGAGAGAGCATCTTGGCTTATCCATGAGCTAATTTCAATTAGTCTCAATCTGAAACCACAAATACTAATTCAGTGGATGTTTTGGATATATTAGTTATCACAAAACTAATAATGCAGAGCGGTCAGTGTATTGTGCTTTTCTGATCTGCCGTGTTCCTCAGAGATGTTGCCATATATATTTAAGCAGTGAACTTGTACGGATGGACCTCACCTGTGTCAGCTTGCTCATGCTGGAGGACTGGGGACAGATGGTCCCAGGGTCTCTCTGCTCTCCTGTGAAGGACTGAGCTGTGATTTCATGGACCATTGGGAGCTGATGTTCTGCTGTCCCTTCCCAACATTGAGCCATGGCATGAGGGTGTCCCCGCTTTGTGCAGCCCCACCTGGCTCGGTTTGGCCCGTCGTACCTCCAGGATTCATTTTACATCTCGCTCCTTAAATTGGCACATAATTAAATTAGGCTCTTAGCATTAATGAGTGACAGGCACCTCCAGAGAGCAATTCAGACCTGATCTGTCTATGACTCTCCATTGGCTCAGAAAGGGGCCTAATTAGGTTTCTAATTTAGGCACCTAATTTGAAAGCCTCATGTTTGTTGTGAAGACTCTCAATGTTGGAATAAAAAGGCATTAAAAAATATGTTACATCTTGCAAATGATTCTTTGCAGTGCCAAAGACCTGTCCTCTTGTAGGGCATCTCCTAGGATGAATCAGGTGTCTGTGGAGATGAGCGGTGCTGATCCAAATTCCCCATTCAGGGATCTGGTTCCTTTTCTGTTATAACATTATTTAAAAGAGGGGGCGGAGAGCAGTGGGGAGACAAGGAAAATATTTGTGTAAGAAAACTACACTTTAAAAGACAACTTAAAACTGGGATTAATAAGTCTGTTTTTATGGAAGCATTTCTACATGTTGTAAAACATTTTTAAAAACATTGTAAAAACTACAGAGTTTCACATTAAATATGGCTGATTTTCTTTATAGAGCTGACCTGCTTCCCAGAGGTGATGTATACACACCATATGACAGAGGGGTTGCTAGGGTAGGCAGTGTTTTTACATTGATTACTGTAGTAAATAATAATGTAAAACCATGTATAAATAGGGAGTTCAATCCAGAACTCTCCCTGGGGTCTTACTGTTCTTTACACATGGCCCATTTTTCATCACTTGTGTGATTATTTTATTTTATTTTTTTGGAGGAGGAGGGGAAGGGGGAATGAGTGGGCTTTCTTTTTTTTTTTTTTTTTTTTTATTCTTTCAGCTCTAAAGAACATCTTCTCTTGGGTCATTTGTTGAGCAGAGGCCAGAACACTGGTTAATGCTACAGGGAAGTTGTTTTCTTGGGAGTTCATGAAAGGATAGAGAAACAAGCAAAAAGACACTGAGATTCAGGAAGTGACATGATTGGGAGCAGCGTGTTCTGTAGTTTGGAGATGGAGTCACCATTAATCGCCCCTTAAAAAACACTCTCTGACGGTACCACCGACCTAAAGCGGGGTTTGTCCTGAGGGAGGTGAAGTGGAGACCTGGGCCCTCCCGACTGGTCTAATAGCCTCCGTCCCTGGTGAAATTATTGGCCACCACTTAGCGCAATTTGTTTCATTTTGCAATTATTCTTCAGGGGAATTTTTATAAGCTCCTGTAATAAGTCACTTCTACTGGCTTCCGGAGAGGAAGTGGACTGCATTAGAGGCAGGGAAATTACCCCAGCCTCCCCTCCAGGTTTGCTCAGGGTCTTAGCAAAGTGCTTTACATCGTCCTATGTGTGCATATGGATATATATATATGTGGAGGAGGCCTATATGGAAGATATAGTCCCATAGTGTGGGTATGCTTATATTGCCTCCATGTTTTTTTAGTGTATGTATCTGTGTACCTTTGCTTCCTGTTGAACTTGAGATGGCAGTAGGAATCATCAGGTTTTGGGGCTGAGGAACACAAAATTCAGCTTAACTCTCTGACGTTGCTGCTGCCAAGAGAGATGTCTGGAAATCAGTTGTTCCTGATTGCTCCTGATTGCTGGCTTTCCTGGAAGGTCCCATTGAAGGGACTGCATGAAAATGCAGGACTTGAGTTCTCAGAGCAGCAGAGTTTGCAAATAATTCCTTCCTCTGTGATGTGTTTGTCACTTCCTGCTTTCCCAAATCCAGGCCTGGGTCCCTGGCCTGGTGCTGCCCATCCAGCCCATCCTCATGGGCTGGCATGTGCAGCCACACACGCGCTTGCCCCAAATTCCACCGGAGCTGCAATTTCTAGCTATCTAAATTAAAAGCAGGTATGATCCTCCGGTGGGGAGCTGCCAGGAACTTCCCCCTGACTTTTCTCTATCCATTGCATTAGGGAAAAAAATACGCAGTTCTCCAGAGGGGCAAATGGGGCCGGGAGGATGGTGAGGGGAGTGGGAAGAGTGTGCGGGGGAGCGTGCAGCATCGCTGTCTAGCGGCAGAGAGATTGGCAGTTTAAGTTAATAAAGTGGAGGCCGGAGAGAACTATTTGGTGAGTGCGGAGGAAGGCAGGGATTAGGGAGAAAATAGGAGCCTGGCAGCAGGAAATGGCACCGCAGCTCAGCGGCGCTGGAGGGAGCGCAGAGGACAGGGAGAGCCCGGGGGCTCCCATTGCCTCTGCCCACCTAGCTGATCCAGGTGCCTCCAAACCTCTTTGGGAAGCCCAAAGTCCTTGCAAAAACCCAGGGAGCTATTTCAGGAGCTGGTTTGCCAGCACCAGGGCTGCTGGGGTTTTGATGCATGTTGGGCAGAAATATTGCCAGAAAAGGAAATTCCATTTTTTTTTTTTGAAAGTAAGAGGGTGGTGGGGATCGTGGCAGTGCAGGGACCACAGGGATGCCGAGGAGGGATTTCCTATGGCCGCATGGGGCTGGGAGCCCTGAGGCGTGCGAGCGCGCGGCGCTCTGCACTGCCGCCGTGGTGACTTTTTGCAAGCGCCGGAGCAGCTTAACCGATAAGCACACAACGGCTTTTATTATTCCAAGAGGCAGAAGCCTCGTCTTAGCGAGCGGTAACAAATACGGACATTCACGAGCGGGATTAGGACAAACTGCACTGGTGGGCAAGGGCCAAAGGCAGCGCTGAACTGCTCTGTAACCCAAAACCTCCACAGCTGTTTCCATTTTCCTCCCTTCAACACAGTCCCTGTGTGGTACTTCGGGGAGAATTATGAAAGTGGCGTGTAATTCAGAGAAGTAATGTCTTTTTTTTTTTTTTTTTTTTTTTTTTTAAAC
>JAVCKT010024521.1:0-12273 GCA_032273925.1 Rhynchotus rufescens | reverse complement strand
TTACATCCTCCCTTTGGATACTTATGAAAATTGCTGTGGTAGATCATTTGTGATTCCAGGGCAATATCGGGTGCTATTTTGTGTGCGCAAACTAGATAGCAGCAATGAGAGGGCCTGCGGCTCCCGCCGTGCCTCGCTCCAGCTCCTGTGCGGGGATGGATGGGCAGCAGAGTGTTGTTTTCCCCCTAGACACGCTAAATCCTATTACAACACAAATTTAAAACGGGAAGGGGGAAGAGCGTGAAAAACTGGTGCAAACAAGCGCGGTGACTCAAGGGACTTTCTGGGCCTGGGGTGGACTTGCTGATTTGCAATCAGTGCAAAGCCAGATTGGTAAAAAATCCAGCTCGGGAGAAGAACTGGGCTGTGGTGAAGCCCTAATGCTTCCTACCAGCATCTTGGTGGGGACTGCCTAAAAAGCGTGAGGATGGGCTGCCTACGGGAAGGACCGATTATTGTCCTTCTGTAGGACAAATCCTCCCCTGATCTAAGACCTGCTGTTTTGCTAGAATGTGGTCACCTTCTTTGACTTGTGAACAGAATCGATTGAGCTGGAGTTCCTGTAATTTGTGAAAAATGTTGCATATTTTCACACTGAAATAGCTCAATTTTGCATATACCAAAAATTTGAAAAAAACCTCACCTGTCCAAATACATTGAACTATTTCTTTTCCAGCGTTATCCATTTTCGTGATTTTTTAAACCAGATATGACTTAATTTTAAATTAAAGGCATTTTAAGCCAGAGGGAAATACATCTCATTTGTCAAAATGTTTTGCTCTAGCATTGTCAAAATGTAGAATTTTGTTTTCAATTTATCCTAATCCTGGAAAAAATACTCAAGTTAATACAGTAGCATTTTCCAAAAAAAAAAAAAAAAAAAAAAGTTGTCACTTGCAGGGAATATTTAGTGAATATGTCACCTCAGAGAATATTTTGCCCCTAACAAATATTCAGAAGTGCTGAAAAGTTAATTTCCTCCCCTAAACGGGTTAGGGTTGTTCAAAAACCTTAGATAGCTGTTGCATCTTGTTATCAAATTCTGCTGACTTTTCCTTTAATGGGTTTCACATTACTTTTAATTCAACAACAACAAAAAATAACCCAGCGAATGCCTGGAAACACTTCCATGTGTACCCCGACACATCTGCACATACCATAATAGACACATGAATTTAATGCTCAGTTGATTCAATGCGGAGAGTGGAATTTGGTGTCAAGTCAATTAAAATATCCTGTTCCCACCCACTTTTTTTCTTTCCCCTGCCCTAAGTATTTATCAGGCTCGCTGCATGGGAGGTATGTGGTGGGGAAGTGGTGGGAGTCCTCGACGCGCTCTGCTCATGACATCGTGTTTGGGGAACGTAGCAGTCAACGTGTTCTTTTTGCTCTGGTAACCCTAATAAAAATCGGCAAGGTATACTAATGAAACGAGTGTTTGATATAGCTCTGCTGGGCTATGGAAAAGAACAAAGCCAGGACTGGTAAGGCTGCCCGGCGCGTTATAAAGCAAACTGTTTTGAGCAGCGTGGTCAAGATTGAGGTTTCATTGTTGTCTTGCAAAAGCTTTGGGACAAGGGCCCCTCTGCCTAGTATCTTCCAGGGGCCAGTAGACACTTGGGCAATGAGACACTTGGATAATGCACAGTGTGCCCTCATGCTCTATTGCAGCATTGATAAGGAAGGTTCATGCCAGATCTCCTGTGAAGGCAATATTCTCGCTATAGTCATTTTAAAATCATTTTAGGTTTTAACTTAGTGGATTGGCAGGTTTCTAAGCTGCTTCAAGATTGCCTTCACGTCAGTGGACTTTTTTTCTACAGACTTGTGTGAATATCAGGTACAGAAGATTACAGTTAAAATTTTTATTTAGCCTACCATAAAAAACATGGGGCGAAGCCTCCATGCATTTGCAAGGTAAATGTACTGGGTATATGCATTATTTTTCTGTTTTTGTTTTTACACCCAGAAAATAAACAGTTGCAATTTTTCTATTGTTTCAATATTTCTTGCAGTGTAGGCAACCTTCTCAGAACAAACACTCTTTGTAAGCTAAACTCTTCAACATGTGAATATTTACATCTGTCCCTCATTGTTTTACTTGAAACAGGAGGAGCTTATCCCCTCTAGATAAGCATGCGTGCAAGGCTCTGCAGAACTGGACATGGTCCTGTACTGTGCCAGCACAGCGATCCCAGTGCACCCAGCCATGTCTGGTTCGTGTTTTGGACTGGTCCTGATGTCTATTTCATACAGAACATTTTATTAACTGGTCAGTTTTTCCCCCAAATTCGCCCTCTCAAATTCTCAGGCCTGCGAGGAAGGAATTTTTGGTGTGGTGGCCTGTTCCTGCCTCTCGTTGCCCATTTTTTATGACTGAGGAAACCTTTTATTGTATGTGAAATAAAACCTTGATGTGGCCTGCCATTTCTTAATTTGCCGTGGTATTAAGTACAGAATGTATCCACTTACACAAGGTGGGTCATGTACTGTGGTCTGGGGCTGATCCAGAGCCTCTTGTGAACTTCTTGTAGAGGCATAGGAGGGAAGGCAAGAGCTTCTGCAAGTTCCCAACAGAAGATTCGCTGAGGAGAGAAAAAAAGTCATCTCAAAACTTGAAACAGGGAGAAAGTGGTGGGGTGAAGGTGTGATAGACTGTACTCTTTTCCCATTACTGAATTATCATCTTCAGCGTTCTTCTTTCCTGATGTAACCCATGCCTTTTAGTACTGTGAGATCCATATCCTTCTGGCCTGAGGATGACCAAGTTGGGTATAAACTGGATATAAACACGCAGTGAAACCACCAAATCAAATTGTGTCTTTTTGGTTGAATCCAATGAGCTGCAGCAATGGGTGGGCAGAAAATGCCATGGACACCTGTGCCCATGGTTACTAAAACAGGATGAGGTTCCTCAGAGGGAGCAAACTTGGACAATTAGGATGATCGGGGGTTGTGAAGACACGGCCTGGTTTTGACGCAGTAGGATTGTGTCTCTGTGTCTCATTTCCTCATTTACCAAATGCCTTGGGCTTGTGGTAGCACGCTAACGAAGTTCGGATGAAGGGGCCTGGAGAGCCAAAGTGGTAATGAGTCTGTCTTCGTAAGATGTTATAAATAACATTTGGGCCTTGGAGTACAAAGATCTCTGCCTCTGGAAAGCTAGGAAAGGCTTGAAAGCATTTCCAATGCAAAATATTAAGGCTTTCCTTGAATGATATTCCTTAATACTGATCTGTTTTCCTGAAGAAAAGCTTTTCTGACCATGGTTAGACAGTATTAGAGATGGTGCAACTGCCTTTTCTGGGAAAAGGAAATGTTTTAATGAAGACAGATTAGGGCTGTTTCTGCTACTGTTATTGCTGGAGTCCAGTTCCACTTTCTGGAAGGAGAAAGCAAAACTAAGCCCCAAAGGCACATGAAAAGGAAAGAGAAAAGCACAGCAAAGCTAGAAAACACAGCTTCTGGAGCTGAGTCACGGCTAGGGCCTCTGTGCTGGAGATAGACAGAGTCTGGCATATCAGTGCCAGGAGAGCTGTATCCTGGTCGGGCTATTTAAGGCATTGCTTTTTGTTGCTTTTTCAGTCACTGTCTCACAGGAAAACAGCTAGATAAATAAATAGAGTAAGTAATGTAATCTCCTCTGGCTATATCGGATTTTTTTTTTTATGCAGCAAGCCAGAGAGAGAAGAAATTATAGAAGGAATGAGAGACAAGGGACAGAAAGGGGCAGCAGATGTGCGAATGGGAGCAGCATCTGGCTTGGGGATGAAGCTGGTGGAGGAAGCAGTGTCCTCCGGTCCTTTTCACCTGGTTGTGCTCAGGAGAGTGGGCTCATGGGATGAAGAGGAATTGGGATCTTGGGAGGTCTCAGTAAGCTGTACTTAGTCTGGCCAGGCTGCAGGGTGAGCATGATATCAGTGTTGAATTTTTGGTTTTGCAAAGTGGAGGGCAGACAAAGGACACTGTTATCTCTGTGTGTTGCCCACAGTTTAATCCTGGTTATCCTAATTGCTTTTATTTTTTACCCAGCTCTGCCTTTGGTTACTTATTTCTGAATAAGATAGTTCAAAGGTTTATATTAGCATAATTAAACTAACTAGTCCTCAATCATGGCTTTTGCTAAGTTCCTGTGAATGAACAGTCTTGAAACCAGATACTCTGGCAATTGGAAATTAAATCTCAATAAAACCTCAGCATTCTTTGCTGAGGAATATAATAAATTTATCACTCAGACCATTGCTCTGCTGGCTAAAATGGATTTTGGGCCACATGTTTTCTGCTCTCTACCCAAGGAAAGTACTCCAAAACTTTCATAAAGACATCGAGATAAATAGAGAGTACTGAGACTATCTCCTCTTTGCTGTAATACTTTGAAGCAATGATCAGGTAAAGAAGATCAAGAGGTGATGGGAAATAATTAGAAGCTGTTAAGCTGGCTGTGTACCGGGGCCCGCGGATGCTCTGCTGTTCATGTTGTTTCACTTGGAAGGTCAGACTCACCAAAATAATTGCAAGCCAATCTCAGTGGCAATTATTGCTGTAACAAAATATCAGGCCTGCAATTTTCTCCATGGAGGGAAAGAAAAAATACCATTCTGACTTTTCACTGATAACAGTACTTAATGGCACACAGGCAGGTTTTGAGGCAGTTTCTCCCAGTTCTGTTGCACATTGAAATCAATACAGTGATCATCTCAGTTTTCCTCCATTTCTCTCTAGGGTGAGTTGGGATCACCTGAGTTTGGTCTTGCATCCTTCAAAAGCCTGAATTTTGAGGGTCTAATTGTACATGGAGAAGACAAGGGCATGGAGATATGGCGGGTCTGTAAGGTTTCCTGGGGTGAGAGTTGGAGATGATACCCATAGGGAGAGGGAGTTGGATGGGTGACTGCTCCTGCTTCACCCTGCTTGCAGGGAGGCTGATCCTAAAGCATAAATGTTATGACTACTAGTTTGGATGTACCATTTGCTTAGAGGAAAGTCTAAATGTCTGTCTGTCTAAATGTCTAGCCTCTGCATTTTCCTGTCTATACTGCTGGGTTTTAGCCCAGCTGTGGCTTGGACTTCCTCATGCCTGTGGAGATGCTGGTGTTGGAAGGTCTGCATGGAGCTGGGCATTGGCCCACGCCCAGTGGATGATCCCTACAGTGCAGCTTAGCACAGACGATGTTTCGTGCACTGTCCTAAGCATCTTGTCAGCACAGGGTTGCGAGTGATGTGTTCAGAACATGGGAACAGCCACTCTGTCAATGCAACTGTTGCTGTATTGCGTTACCCACCCTATAGAGATGCTTGTAAGAAGCTCAGTGTTCACTGCACACGTGCAGGAGGTGTTTCTAAAACATAAATAGCACAGCCATTAGACTTTTCCTTTTCTGTTGTTGTTGCTTAAAAACAGTTCATGTTATGTGCTCGATGTTTTTAAATTAAACCACTATTTATCCAAAGGTAGCCAAAAATGTAGCCGAGAAACCGCCCCTGATTATTTTTGACCTCTCCAAGGCTAATAATCTTCTAAAACGTCTTTAAACCATCTTAAAGAAAACAGAAACACCACTGCTGACAACACACATACCTACTTTTTAATACAGTGCTGTTTTAAAAGGCTGCGTTTATAAACCTCTAAAAACTGAGGTTTGTAAGAGAAATGCTGACAGATCCTTAACACTCCATCTCATAATAACAAAGTTTGGGGAAAGAATGGGGCTGTGGATGGGACTGTCCGTGTTACTATGCTGAAAATTTCCTTCCCATCCTTTATTTTCAGCAACGTAGCCAGATTACTGTTTTTCCTGTGAATTTGGGGTGAGATCTCATCAAACTGAGGTGGTTGGACTCAGATGTTAGTATGGTGGCCAAGAAACTCTGCCAGATTTTGCCAGACTAAACGAGGTGTCCAGAAAGGACAAAACTATTTTATTTTATTTTATTTTATTTTATTTTATTTTATTTTATTTTATTTATGCCTCTATTGGAAAAAAAAAACAAAAACAAGCCATAAGAATGAGTCAAAATGAAAGATGGGCAGTTTGAGGGAGGTCTGTGCAAGATGGACCACATTCCCAGCTGGCGCAGATGAACTTCCATGGCCCTCTGCCAGCTTGTACCCCAGGAGGGACTGGCACAGGGAGCTGGGGAAAGGTAACAGGCATGCGTAATTGCAGCATCTATCAGGGATGGATGGCTTTTTAGCCTCATACCCACGTAAGGAGTTCCTTATGCACATCCAGGTGTTTTTTCTTTTTCTTGCTATCTGACCTGTAGAACTCCCTGAAAGGGAAGAAATGCTAAGTAAGATTTATGTCCTCAGAAGTTCAAGTGATAATTTGGGAGGCGCAGCAGAGAGGGGATGCTGCCATATCATCATTAAAATAAGATGTGCAGGCCAGATGTGAGATGTTGATAACGAGCTTTATAGCACCACACGTCTGGGCTTTTGATTAGCCCCGGAGACAGCGCAACGAGAGCGGTGCGAGCTGCAGTCAGCACAAAATGCTCTGCGCCCTCCAGTCCTTAGCTCGTTCTGAGCGTGGATGTATTTGATCTGTGAGCTGTGTAATCCAGCCCGTGCTCATCGTGGTCTCTCATGAAGAGCACCCACACATGGTGGAAAGCCCAGGCTGTTTAGAAACAAACAACGTGTGGTTTGGTCTGTTATTTCATTTAATTGTTTGTAAAGAAGTGGTTTGGTTCTGTCTCTTTTTCCGCTGTTCTTTTGATACATGTACTTTGGTTTTCTCTTGTCTTTACTATGGGACTTCCAGTACCATAAGAAATAAAAGCCCTGGCTCAGTATGTGTGGACAGGTATCTTCTCAACTCACATCCACACTCTTGAGGCATCGCTGAATCACTGAGATATTCTGATATGATGGACCACCCTCAAAGAAGGACCACCTGGAACTTAGAGCACAACCTCTTTTCCACTCAAAAAAAGTGGTTTTGTGGGTGAATTGTCACTGCTGTTTCATAGCTTCTGGAGCGTGACCACATCATGACTTGTTTTGGGATATTGTCCCATGCTGGCCATGCCTGGCATCTCTCATTGTTGGTGTCCTCTTGGCAGTTGTGTCTGCATTTCCACCATAGAACTTATGCCTTAGTTGAGGGCAAGCAAGCAGATGGCACAGATCGGGAGAAGCTATATGTTTTTAGTGAAACTGGAGGTTTTATATCTTGAAGATCACATAGCCTTGGATGTCTTCTGGTGAAGCTCTGAAGGCCAGACCCTTCTTTTGGGTAAGGGAGTGGCAAAAGAATTAACTGTCAGAGGAAAAAAAGGGAAGAGAGGAAGGGAGGAGTGCATAAACTGGAAAAGCTCATTCAGATGTTAACTTCTGTCATTCTCCTACCTACAAGGAAAACATGTGATTTTCAGACCTACTGCTTAAACACTGCACTAAATGGGATGTACATCTACACAACACTAATTGAATGCAAGTGTTTCTTTTCCACTAACTGCTGAAACACTGAAAAGCAGGCAGAAGCTTTTTGCTTATTTTCCTGCAAAACAGTGTTATCATGGTAGCTGCCTTCTGATGCCAAGTTCATAGTTTTAAGGGTCCTGTTTATAATTTTGTTAGGTTTGCAGCGGTAGTGCTGTATTTCTGATTATGTCTTTGGTTTTGCTTGCCACATTCAACCAGCTGGGATCACTGTGTATGTGTGTGTGGTCAAATTTACTGTGAACCGATTAGGATATTAAACAAAATGAAACAAACATGTAAATCTTAAAAACCATCCTGGAGTTGAGGTTTACTTCTATAGAAAGAATACAGATGGAAAAAGTAACATAAAATTAAAGACATTCCTAGTGGCAGATTTTTTTTTTCTGCTGCTATTTTATTTTCAAAGAAAATAAGTAGAAATTGCACTTTTTATATAAAAATTTTTGTGTCTTTAGGGAAAATATTCCATAGTAAAAATATTTCATCATGCTGCATGCATGGATTTACATTATCCAATTTCTGATTGTATATATTTAGACAGGCAGGGAAAGAGGGAAATTTTAATGGATATTTTTCCATCTTTTTGGTACTAAAATTCATCAGCTAGAGTATCAGCTGGCCAAGAGCAAAAGAACCCTATGGATTTCAACAGGCTACCAGGGATCTGATATGATCTAATCTATTCGATCTATTGATGAGAAAAGCTTTTCGTTTCATGCCAGTTTGTTTGCTTAGCAAAAATGAGTCGCTAGGAATGGCAGAGACCACCAGCAGTAACGGAAATATCCTTAGAAAGTCAAGTCCAGCTTTCTTTGGCTTTCTTGGGTGGCCTGTTAATGATCCAGATATAATGAAGGCTTTGAATTTTAGTAGAACATTTTATTGGAATGTTAATTATTTTTGTCTCTCGATGCTTTGCAGAGGACAGGTATTCTGTCTTGTGAATACTTGAAGTTCGAAGTCTGGGTTTATTTGGTTTTTGAAAAAGAACTCCTAAACTTTCAAATTTCACAGGAAAGGAGACACTTAAAACCTTTCCTCTCCAAACTGGCACTCCTTAGCTTTTTAAAAACAGTTTTAGAAGAAAATGAAAACATTTTATTTTAAAAAAACCCTGAAACAATGGGGTTTAATTTTATCAAAACTTCTCCTTTTCTTGTTTTCCCTCAAATAAAATTCCAGAGGAAACATAATGATCTAACTCCCACAGAACAATCTCTTCCTACAAATATAATAGTGTCAGTTTTGTTTTTCATGTCATTTAACATTAAAATTGATAAACTGCTAGATTATTTTCCCATAAACAGCTATCTCTCAGTCTTCTAAAGAAAGTCCTGGTTTGCTGCTTAACTGCTAACGCCAATTCTGTGCTTTTCCATGGTATATTGATCCATGTGAGAGCCTGTCTCAAGTGCCTTCACCTGGAGAGTTGGTGGCAGCAGCTCTTCAGCAGTGAAGATGAGTGACACCTGGGTGCCCTGAGGCTGTCTCTGGTAGCTGATACTTTCCTCCCAGCGATTCCTGTATCTGCAGATTAAAACAGTCAGGAATATAGTAAGGGCTGGACCTCTTTTCCTTGGTACCCTCTTTCTGCAATTGTCCATCAGGGATCTCCTCTTTTCAAGATCACAGCTTTCCCAAGCCAAGTAAGTGTTTTCTGTTTTCCCTTGACAGTGGATTTTCCGTGATTGCCTCTTCATACATCTTCCTCCAGTTACATTACATTATTACAAAGTTCAGCCACAACTCTTCTCCCTGCTTTTCCTGCCAGAACTCCCACTTGCATCAATACTTTATGAAAACCTACTGTATTCTTCATAAAGTGTCTCTAGGGCCTTTTGAATGAGATTCTGTTTGTCCTGGATGCTCATGATGGGGTCAGAAGATGACTTTGGGCCTAGTCCCGTGATTTTCCCTTTCATTTCCTTGTAAACCCCTCCCTTATATATTCCCACCCCTTAAAAGTAGCATTGTCTTTCTTAATGTGAAAGTATGGCAGAGTTGGGCAAAATCAGAATGGTTTTGGAATATATCAAATAACACCTTAAAAGTTCCTAGAATTTTTAGGATAGAATAAACGAATTAAAGCTCTTAATTTTTAACCATCTTCAGTGTGTGGCCCTTAAAACACCTGTAAGAGAGGTGCAGAAAGTGAATGTTAGACTTCATCCTAATGAAAATTGACTTGCTTTTATGAATTGCTTTTTACACATCCTTTGGAATATGGATTAACATCTTCAAGTCTGGCTCTTGCTATGGTATCAATGTGTAGTATATTTTTAAGTAGTTTTGTTCAAAAGCTCAACAGTTCTGACAAATGCATGTTATTAAATCAGTCATCCTGGATTTGCATTTTCTTGGTGAATGAAAACATGCAGTCAAATTTTTTTCTCAGAAGTATGGTACAGATTTTTAATATAAATACATTTAGAAAATAGAGAGTATACAGTTACTCATACTATTTTAGTCTAATGGAAAATAGTCCTGTGTGTCAAATATGTGTGTGGATTCTCTTTGAATTATCTTGGATCTCATACCCAGCCTTATGTGGGTTTTGCACCTTTTTCATTTTCTTTAAAAAAATATTTTAACACCTGACACTTCTGGTGCTTATCCATTGAGATTTAGTAATTTTTGAACTTTTTGATATGCTAGACTGGGGCAATTTCTTAAGATTTTTTAGATTCTGGATACTTTTGTCACTACTATTTGTCCATCCCCTGGCAATTTTGTGTCCTGTCTATAGAAGTCAGAGTGTCCCAGAAAAAGAAAGAAGTAAAAACCTGCATATAGGTCTTGTATCTTACTGATATTTTAATGGACCTGGATCCTACTTTTATGGTGTTATTGATCCAGTTTCACTTCCCTAATGTCCTACTCACGTATACATTTTAAGTAGAACATGTTGAATATGAATATTTAGATGTTTATGTACTTTTCAAGAACACTTGCAAATGAAAAAGTCATAACAGCATGATAAAGAGGAAGGATTACATCTTTTTCTGGAGCAATTTAGCTCCCCCTTTCTTCAGCTTCGAGTATGAATTTTGCTATCAAGTTACAATCTGGAGGTTATTTTAAAGTCTTATTCAATCAGCCTTCTGGCTTTATTTCTTTTCCTTCCCTTTAATAATGTCTATGCTTTTTTTTTTTTTCTTCTGTGAGAACTAATTAAGCTACAGTGACTTTTCCATGTAAAATTAAATATTAGCTTTAATGGGAAAGGGTGACAAAACGTATTTTAACACGGGAGGGAATTTCTTGGGGAACTTGATCTCTAAAGTTTCTAAGTTAAGCGGATCTGGAGACATTTAGGTAAGTATCCGTCCATCCATCTCGGCAACAAGTCCCATCCCCTGGGATGTCTCAAGGACTGTACCATGCACTCCGACAGCCATTTTTGCCAGATCTTGATGCGCAGTGATGCTAGTTTAGGGTTTTGTTACAAATTCTGATGCAGGTGCACAGGTCAGCAGATGCTGAGAAATGGATTAGTTTAACCTCAGTCAGTGCTATGGGTTTTCATGGGAAGGCAGCAAATGGAGCTTCAGTGGCTGTGTGGATTCAATGCAAGACATGGGAGGTGAGGTTATTATGTCTAAAACCAGCTTTAAGATTTTAAACTCATTGGAAGCTAAAATTTGCACTGACAGTTTGAGTGATTCAGGGCCACGTAAATCAGAGGCGGAGGATTTCCTTCCCCAGGACTGTGTCTTTGTGATATTCTTTCATGAATTCCTCTGCTTATCAGACACTCATCAGCTCTGCTCTAGGAGAGAATTTTAAAAATAACACCTTCAAATCACAAGCATTGAAAGTTTATTTTACTGAAATAAGTCATGTGTGGTTTTCTCTCTGGTTATGTTGATTAATAATGTATTTGGAATTCTCTATTACGTATTCAGGGTCTACTGGGCTGGTTGGCTCCAGTAGGACAAAGGTTGAAATGAAATGCTTGAAAGTTTTCCAGTGGAATATATTAGATACTTTAACCAAAATAGTAATTTCATGCTGAGATGAACCGTGTCAATCATTTCAGATCTAGATCAAAGGGCACCATTTATTTTGCTGTTTCTCCCCCTTTCCTCCTATTCCCATCCTAGACTTGTGTCCTTGCAGAATATAATTATATGATAAACAGCAGACTTAACTATGTGTACATGCACATATATGTTCTCACCCACAGAGAGAGCAGAATATCTTTAGTTTCAAATAGAAATCCGTTTCATTCTTCTTTCCCCAGTTGTCCAATCAGATAGAAGGATGTGGAAGAACTTAAAATGGTTTTAATGTTCTGCATGAAATACTGAGAATTGTGAAAAACACTGTCTTTGAAATAAAAAATAATGTTTTTCTCAGACATTTGAGTTACAAGCATATGAAAGCATTTATTGGTTATTTTGGCAAAATGGATGAGCCAATGTGGAGAATATAAATTCCCACTTCTTAAATCCAGACTGAGTCTTGCTTGGTATCCATCAAACTCAGTATAGGTTTGGTCCACCTTTATTAAAAATTTTATTAAAAATAATAGAAGCAGGTAATAACAATAACAGATGTGAGATCACATCCCTCCTTTCCCAGTTACCTTGTAATGCTTTTAATCCAGTAGGACACTGTGTCATTCTCTGCAGTGGCACAGAAGCAAATCACATCCTCAGCAAAGAAAAACAAGCCCTGAAAATACTACTTGTGCTATTTTACTTTGTACTTTGTGACCTTGCCTAGTGCAGACTCTTATGACCTCCAGTTGTCTCATGCTCTATTCCCCATGGTTTTCTTGCAGTCTGGGATGATGTGCACAGCATGGTTCGATACTAGGC